>APFE031712545.1:0-14533 GCA_000404065.3 Pinus taeda
TATAATAAAATGGAATAAAATAGAGTACTTCCTCCAAAATTTGTGCCCTGACTCAACTAGTATCTAGCAAGGACGTTTTTACTTTGCAAAATTGGAAAGTGTTCAAGGTTGTAAGTTAAGATATGTATCAAGTGTGCTATATATAAACTGCACACTCTAGGTATAATTACTAGTCAAATATATAGCCAGTAGTAAATACGATGGTATGGTTAACTAATTTACAAGTTGCTTAATATTTATCCCCAGACCATAAAAACAAATGTGTGATTTGTTTAACTCATGAGTGAAAATGATTTCGATAGAACAACAAGGCTTTGATGCAATGGCATACCTGCCCAATAAATAATTTATTTGCTTAATAGATTATAGATGTTCTATACAATAAACCTATGTGAATATGGTCACGTTATTAAACTAGACAAATCAGCTCAGAATAATTCGGTATTCAAAAGCAAAGATCATTTTCTTATACGTTCAAACATGTTCAAACTAGCCATCATTTTTATTCACTGAAATTTTCTGACACAGTCAAAGCCATTACATCCCTTAACATTTATTTACAAGCTCTCCCAATGGATCATGTTCAGATTTTGTGAACAACACAACTTTCTCAAGTTACTTTTTAATGCCCACATACATATATATATACCTCAAGGGTAGTTTAATGCCCACGTACACACACACACACACACACACACACATATATATATATATATACCTCAAGGGTAGTTTAATGCCCACATACACATATATATAGTTCAAAGGTAGTTTAGGACTAAGTAATCAGTTCATTTCTCAAATAAAAATCTCGAAAAAAAAAGAGCCCTAGGAAAGATATACTACAGGTAAGACAGGAAAATCATGGAAATAAATAGCATTGATGATAGTGTATACAAACTGATGACAGTGTATACAAATAGGTATTGTTTTCACAAGAGTTTTTTTCATTCCTCAAATTGTGCTTGGGCTAGAAAACAAATTTTGGATGTAAATGTAGATGAGAACCTTCCTTTCTGAGAGCAAACCCAGATATTAAAGATATGAGTAAGAGGAAAACAGTTGCATATAGTCAAACAGTGAAGCAGGCAATAAAACATTGATCCCCAGCCCTTGCAAGGCTTTTACAACAGTAATATTTGAATGCTTAAATGACTTGCACCTCCCATTTGTTCTTGGCCATTGAAAACACTATTGCTATATTGAAAAAAATGACTTTAATGCTACTTCACATTACTCACTCAAGGTTTATAAATTATCTATAAGATCTCTGCAATTACCCAGGTATGTTTTACATAATATGCAAATTTATTAAAAACATTGTGCAATGGGCTTTACATTGTTAATATGTAGTGTAGAATCCAGAAATTGCAAATTTATTATACAAACTGTGCAATGGGCTTTACATTGTTAATATGTAGTGTAATTTATTATACAAACTGTGCAATGGGCTTTACATTGTTAATATGTAGTGTAGAATCGAGAATAGGCAAATTACCTTGCCTCATTAGTGGAAGTCCAGAAGGAGTGATAAAATTTTGCTCTATTGTACTTAGTATCTGAAACAGAAAAACATACCAAAAGAAAAGAGTGTATACAGACATGAATCATATCCTCTTCCTGAGAGAAACTAAGGCAGCAATAACCTCAGTACGTGATAGCACTAAGCTCTTTGGCATCCTTTATTAGGAGGTATCCTTTGACAAATAATTTCACACCTACTTCTTTTCGCAAGAAGTGAAAAAGAGAATTGACGAAATTAACCTCAAGCATACTTGTATTGAAGCTTCTAGATTGTGGATCAAAGCTGAAATCTAAATACAGTCCCAAACCCCTGAGAGCATGAAACCAAGCACCGAAAAACACCAAGAAGACCTGCACCCCAATGAAGTTGTGTGCACGAATCAAGCTGCCCATGAAGCAGAACAAAATGCCAGTCCTGCACCAACCTCTAGCATGATCTATAAAATCTACAATCCCTTAAAAGATGCTCCAAGGATTTTAAACGATGAAAAAAGGGGCACAAACTATCTGACTGCTTCCTTTTGGCATGGTGAACTTTGGAGGGCAGCCCTTGAACTACCAACGGAACAAAGACCCACACCTTGTAGCTCAAATGGAGAGACTATACACTGTGATTGATAGATCCATCAAGAATCCAGGTTGAATACCTCATACCATATGAGGGAAGAATCTCTACAGAAAAGGCCATTTTGGCCTTTAACCCACTTGGTAGGTCAAGTCAGGCCTAGACATCCTGCCTGTATATGTGGAAGCTATCCACCAAGATGCCAATTGACTGACGATGGTCTGAAACCTCTGAAAGCATCAATGATGGAGTTAATCAATGGGTCTATTCAAGTCTACTTTCAACGATGAAGCCAATCAATGGGTCTCTATTCGAGGCTATGGCCTAATAGGTATAAAAAGCAAAGTATGGATAACACTCCCTACTAAATACTGTGTCAAAGATATAGCAAATATGATGCAACAACTAGACCAATCTAAAAATGGTCTCAAGCCAGAGTGAATGGGTCACAAACTCTCCCTGAAAAATGGCATGTGGAATTGTTTTATTTCTCTTGATCATGCGGAAGCATATGGGTCTCTACACTCTATCTTGGCATAATTTGTCTCAAAGGCAAGGCCCTCATACCTCAAACCTATAAAGAACAATGGACAACAATGTGACCTCAATTTGCAAATCTACAGAAGGGAAGTTTCCATCCGTATGTTGAGAGTAGACCAGTGATAGTAACACACTGCACTAAAGAAATTCAGACGAGATTTTCTCTCCAAAGAAGTCCAAAGAACCTAAAGAATATATTATAACACCCTATAGGTGTATAAAAACATAGTGCTATGATTAGAAAAGCATAGTGCCCTGGTTAGAGTTGGAACATGAAACTACTTTTCATCAGTAAAAATCTATCATCGAGAACTGTAAGACAATCCTGATTGAATCTTTGGCGTACTAAACTGTCTGCTTCTTGATAATGAAGGAAGCTGAGATTCTCAACGCCCGCTGTCGAAGAGCTAATGTCAGGAAACCACAGAGCTAGCCCAGTGTTGACTACTCTGACATCCATAAGTCATATGGTACTTTCTTTTTCTGGTTTTGCTTTCTATTTGCCTTGATGCAATCATTATTCTAGCAGTTGCAGTCAGCCTGGTGCAGTAGTAGGAGGAAGTGCTAGTAGTTTCAGTGCTAGTACAATATCAAGGGGTCAGTAGAGTGGTGGTATTTCAAACCCAAGTGTGGCTTCAAACATGATTTCTTTATCCTACTAAACTGTCTGCTTCTAAGATCGCCCTTGATTCATTTATACCGGGGGTGACATACCATAGTGAGGAGCTTGGCATAGAGAATACCGAGGTCCGATTTTGTGGGCCCAAGATATGAACCGCAGATAAGGGTTCCTTTAGATTAAGTGCTACGGTACTGGATGTAACACTATATGGTGCACTGAAATGGTTCTATCGTAGGCTCAGCAGAAGTGTCTCTATTAACTAAAGGTGCAAGTGGAAGCACAACTGATAAAGTGAGCATGGTCAGAAGCTACTCTTATAGAGGTTGCAATTGACTTCAGCAATGGACACGGATGCAATTCCAAGTTGGTTAAGTGTTCGTTGGTTCATGGATGTGTTGGGCACTCTGTCCCTAAGTGCTCTCTGCTACCATGCATTTCAAAGATTACCACAGGAAGGAATCCCTCTTGGGTTGCCCGAGACAATTAGCACAGAAAGGAATCCCTCTTGGGTTACTCGAGACAATTAGCACAGAAAGGAATCCCTCTTGGGTTGTCTATGGACAGTTAATATCAAGGGTAAGTTTTGGATATTAATATTTAAGTGGTTGAGATTTAATCCAGATATGGTTGTATCAATAAAGCAAATGAAATGAATGAAAGAGTGCATCCTAAGTAAGAGGAATTCAAATTAAGTGCACAGTGAACTACCTTGATGCTGCAAATAACAACTTAGTCAATACAGTGAAGAGATTCAAGGAGCTAGAACAAAACATAATTGTATCAGATAACATATTAGAGTAACTTGAATAAAAGCATAAAGGACTAGCCAATTACCGAGATGGTTTTCTGATTCCACTTGTGTCTTCCAGATTGTGAGATTTATTTATGTAGGGGGGGAGCTCTAATACCAATGTAACACTCTACGTTGACTTAAAGTGTTCAAATCAGTCTTGTTAGAAGATGGATACCAACTCTGCAAACAATGGAAAAACGGTATTTATGAAAACTAGGATTGGGAACATAGAACACAAGATAATCTATGCCATTGCATTTTACTTCTGCAAAAAGACTTCAAGTAGCAACAACAAGAGCTGAGGAAATGCTAGGGTGCTTAGGGACACTGCCCTTTAGGTGAGCTTTGGTTAAAATTGGACTTCTTATATAAAAATTCCAGAAATTCAAAACACAAGTAGAAAGGAATTGATTATTATTTACTGCATTAGCAGTTTTGGGGGTTGACGAAGCAAGTGTTTAAGAGTAACAGGATCACTGATTGGAGGATTACACATAAAATTTTGGCAAACATTAGATTATAGAGGAAAAACGCAGCACAGATGGACAATTACTCTCTTTTTTGTCCCTCCCTCTGTTCTATGGAGAAAAAAAAGGAAGATGCAAAGTGCACAGGCACTGCTATCAAATTGTATATGGCCTCAGTTTTATGGAGAAAAAAAGCAAAACAAAGAGCGTACAGACACTGAGGGCTATAGCAATGCCATCAAATTGTATATGGGGCAGCCTGTTATAAGTACCCAACATGTATGAAGAGGAAGAGAGCGCTGATATGTTGTTGTAATAAGAATAGTGCGAGCCATGAAGAGCTGAGGAACTGAAGGAACGAGATAGTAATAATCGTCATCTAGTACCTAAAAATCTGGTACTTGAAAAATTATGCTTGAATTAACTAGTGTTTGGCGAGTCATTATGCAGGCCGCAGGCCTATGAAGCAGGCACAAATTAGGGTGGATCATAGGGTTGATATGGCTCGAAACATAGCAATTCGTTGAGAATGTGTATCCTTGTAGAGGACTTAAAAACCAAAAGCCTGCATGACAGAGAATGTACATGACCAGGTTTGGGTGCAGAGGACTTAAAACAAGAAGTTCGTTGGACAGAGAAATTTAGTGCTCACTGAGACGAAAGAACGAAATAGGCAGATGGCTATGTAATATTAAGCAATGCAATAGCATGTAATTAGGCTAAAAAAATTCCAAACAAAAAATGTTATTAGATTAATGCTACGTGAGATTTAGCATTAGTTTTTTGAAATTAAATGTATGTCATATTCTATATATTATATTTAAACTTGACTCTTTAACCCAACTTAAAATTGCAAATAATAAACTGTAATAAGACTCCTAAATTGCTTGTCCAATAAAAAAAATTAAAATAAAAATTTCTAGAAAACATTGGCTTAAATCAAGCCATATGGAAAAAATATAAAGAAAATAATAGGCTTCAGCAATTTATCGATTGCTATATACCTAGCAGTGGGCAAGTATAATAATAAGAAAGAGGCTAGGTACTTTTTTCACTCATTTGATTAAAAAAATCTCACCACTCCTTATTTTTGTTCTAGCAGTTAATGTTGTATTAACTAACTGTTTATTAAAAAAATCAACAAGAGAAATCAAATAGAAAGCGGTATGGTTCAATGCCTAAACTGTGGATATCAAGCTCTACAACATCTTACTTAGATTTTCGATAAACAAATTGCACAATGAAAAGGATGCCAACTTTGATGGTTATTGCACATCCACCATAGAACGTGTCCTAACTCCTTATGTTCTCATTTCTTCCGTCAAAGTCCAATATAAGTGTTTAAACAAATAACGAAACTTCTCTTGCAAAGTATTTACAGTAGTTGAATTTAATGTGATTGTACATTTTTTTGCATATAGAATATTTTTAAATTTGATTAATAAAAACGATGTCAATTATTTAATATTTTGTTCATCAAATTATAAAATAGTTTCGAAATCTAATTAAAATAAAAATAACCAATATAAAATCACTTACATTTATTTTTTATTTTTTATTTTTTCTATTTGTTTACTATAACGAGTCTTTTAATATTTTCTTGTGCCTGAAACAGTACTATTGTGACAATATTTGCCTTGGAGCTTATCATGAAAGAGACAAGGTGGTTGCAAATTACATATCAATTCCCAACATTGAGCGAGATGTATGCACTATATGGAAGAGTAATAAAAGCTATGACACACCTGCACATATGTCACTAAATTTGGAGTGGCTTTTTTTAGAGTTGGCTCCTGATAGCTAAGAGATTCTTTCAAAGTTGGTGTTGGTCTTTAATGTTCATGTTGATACTCTTCTTTCTCCTTAGTTTTTTTCAAATGTTCAATGGTGTACAATGTAATTAGGTAAATGTTTAATAATATTAATGGTGTACAATGTAATTAGGTCAATGTTTAATAATATTAATGGATTAGGTAAATGTTTAATAATATAAATGGTGTAAAATTTAATTAATTTAATTACATTTTTTTCATTATTTTTGGGTGAAATGTTTGATATATTATATTATAATTTTGGTTACTTAAAATAAAATAAAAACAACATTATTAAAATAAAAATTATAAAGTTATTATTTATTTTATCAATTTTTGTTGGGTAGTTAAGGTAAATTTGAAATAAAAATAAAAATAACCCTATATTAAAATAAAAAGTTATTATTTTTTTAATTAATTTTTAGTGGGTAGTTATCGTAAATTTGACTTGGTCAAGTTAGTTTTTGAGCTCTGAGTTTATGAGAACCCATGGTATTGTCCATGGGAATTTAATCCCTTTTTAGTAGATAAAGAGTTAAAATGGATCTAGATTGGTATTAATGATAGTCAGTTTAACAAATTGGTTAAATTAAATGCTTTTTAACTAAATAAATTATATATAAGAGACCCTTCTAAGTTATGTAAGTTTGAGCTTTTCAATTGAATTGTGTATAAATGTTAATATCTTTAAAGTTTTGAAATTTCATAGTGATTTTAGTAAACTTTTTAAAAAAAAATTAAATTTTAATATTTAATAAAAATAATGAAATTAATATAAGTTAGACAAAATTATCATTAAATCTAAAAAAAATAGATTTAAAATTTAATATAAATGATATATTTAATTATAAATTATTTAACAAGTATAATTTATCAATATATTTTAAATTAAAAGAAATATAAAGTTGAATTATAAATGATTTAATAACTTTTTATATTAATACAATGTGAATTTCAGCTATTTAAATCATTTAACATATTAGCCTAAATCATTTATCAGTTATTGAGAGAGGTGAAATCTTTTGAAGTGAAAACCTCTTTTTTTAGTGCAAAATCTGAAGAAATGTTTGCATGCTAAAAAATTTGATCCCTCGCATTTAATAAATTCAGAATTAAGATGGATCTAGACTGGTTCTAATTAGTGTACCATGTCATTGGTACTCAATAAGTATTTAATCTTATTTATAAATTAACATAACATTTATTATTAGGCTTACCAATCAAGTTCCAAAATGACAATTGTATGTTTACAACATTTGATTGAGTGATTACACTTGTGACTCAATGACAAGGTAATATTCAACTATGAAAGACATAATTCCACTAGGAGGGTATGCTACCATTTGGTTCACTTTCCATATACTTCATGATAATTGTTCTTTTTGTGCAAGGTGTTGGTTCTCATTATTACCTTGGTTATAAACAACATAGATAATAAATCATAACATTGGTTCAACATATACCATTCTTGAATTTCAGGGTTAGCATTGAATATAGTAGTAATACGTAAGCATACTCTTGTATGCTCCTCATAGTACAATGGTATTTCCCTTCAAGTAAATCTTGTGATTATGTTGGAGTCCTCAATAATAACTACATCCCTTTGCACAATGTCCTTGAGGAACTTGACTCCTTGATACATTTTCAATGCTTTCGCTTGTTATTAGTTGCTTGTCCCTATCTCTTGGAAATTTTTAATTTATAGGGACCTCTTCCACTTAGCAAAGCACAAAGCAAGGTCTTGATCTCCATTGAATCCATTCCCTCTAGTTCCATAGTGTTGGCATAAAGAATTTTAGCTATTGGCTGCTCTTTGGGTATCCCTAAAATTTGTATACCTTGGCTCATTACAGTGATGAATCAGACAAGTGTATGATGTGATTTCAGGGACACCTTATCTCATTTGTAGTGAACATTTCTACCAGCTCCATGTAGAGGACCCTCTTTTCAATATGTTTTCAATTCTATGTTTTGAAATTTTTTTAATTAGAAATGTAAAATCATAAATTTAATTAATTATATGTTTTAATTAATTTTATTTTTAAAATAAAAAATATTAAATCATAATTTAAATGGTTCAAAATTACATATAATGCAATTAATATCTATAAATGGGAGCCCTTCCCAAATTTATACTTTCCATTATATATTAAATATTATCCATTAAAATGAAAATAAATATCTACAAATTTTAATAATAATAAAGAATTTGGTATGTTAATATTTTTTTATTATTAATTTTAAAGTTATAAATTACAATTTTTGAAATTATATTACATTTTTCATGTATTATTGTATATACTATTATAAAATTAAATAAAATAACCAATATGTAATATTATTATTATCAATTTTAATCGTTTGAAATTTTCCAAAATAAAAATATAAAATTATAATTTTAAATGGTTCAAATTTCATTGTAATTCACTTGATATTTATATTATTTATGGGCTTTTCCAAGTTTATGTTTTCTACTTTATATTAAATATTATTGATTAAGATAAAAATAAATATCTACAAATTTAAATAATTGCATGGAGAGACTTTTGTCCAACATGAATCATTACATGGGAGACTTTAGCCCAAAGTGAATGAGATGTTCTAAGGTTATGTAATGTTATTTAAACTTTGTTAATTTAGTCAAATTACATAAATATCAAATAAAATAAAATAAAATAAACATTATAATTATTAATAATTAAACCTTTTAGATTCATCTTAGCTCTATATTTAGATAGCCTACAAAGGGATCAAATTTCTCAAGGTACAAGCTTTTCCTTTAGATCCATCTTAACTCTAGAATTAGTCAACATAAAGAGGAAATTTTTTTCTTGATGATAATGTTAGAGTTTGTTCTATTTGCATAGTTTGGGAAATCTTACAAAGACCCATGATTTCACATGAGTGAGAGAGACAATTTACTTGATGTGGTTTATAAACATGTATATGCATCTCCTAGATGGGGAGGAGCATGTGGAGGGATATGGAGGTGAGTATGAGATTGTTTTGTGTGAGAAATCCATCACCACTTGTTACATTTCTCACTCTACAATGTTTCTATGTGCTTGAGTTTGTGCTAAAAGGAAATCTAACACATGTTAGATTTTCTTTTACATTGCAATGTTCTTAATCTAGCACACATTAGACTTATTTAGTCCTAAAACGTTTTTATGTTCTTGTGTTTCTGCTAGAAGGAAATATAGCATGTGTTAGATTTCTTTCAAATTTAAATATGCTTGTGTTTGTTTTGGAAGAAAATTTAACACAAGCTAGATTTTTTATACTCTACAATGTTGTTGTTGGCAATGTGCATGTATTTGTGGTAGACATAAATCTAGTAATTGTTAGATTTCTCACTCTACAATGTTTCTATGTGCTGGAGTTTGTGCTAAAAGGAAATCTAACAAATGTTAGATTTTATTTTACATTGTAATGTTGTAAATTTAGCACACATTAGACCTATTTAGTCCTACAATGTTGTTATGTTCTTGTGTTTGTGCTCGAAGAAAATATAGCATGTGTTATATTTATTTCAAATTTAAATGTGCTCGTGTTTCGGTTGGAAGAAAATTTAACACAAGCTAGATTTCTTATACTCTACAATGTTGTTATTGGCAACGTGCTTGTATTTTTGGTAGACATAAATCCAACACTTGCTAGATTTCTCACTCTACAATGTTTTTATGTGCTCTAGTTTGCGTTAAACGGAAATCTAACACATGTTAGATTTTCCTTTACATTACAATGTTGTTAATATAGCACACTAGACTTATTTAGTCCTTCTATGTGCTTGAAATTGCGCTAAAAGGAAATCTAACACATGTTAGATTTTCTTTTACATTGCAATGTTGTTAAACTAGCACAAATTAGACTTATTTAGTCTTAAAATGTTTTTATGTTCTTGTGTTTGTGCTAGAAGGAAATATAGCATGTGTTAGATTTATTTCAAATTTAAATGTCCTTGTTTTTGTTTTGGAAGAAAATTTAACACGAGTTAGATTTCTTATACTCTATAATGTTGTTGTTGGCAACATGTTGTATTTGTGGTAGACATAAATCTAGCACTTGCTAGAATTCTCAATCTACAATGTTTCTATGTGCTTGATTTTGAGTTAAAAGGAAATCTAACACATGTTAGATTTTCTTTTACATTGCAGTGTTGTTAATCTAGCACACATTAGACTTTTTTTTTTTTGTGTAAATAAGCTTTTGTATTAACAGAGTGAAAATATGTTACAAAGCTTCTGTGATAGCATATTTATGGCTGCTTAAACAGCTAGCCTGGCTACTTGTAAAGGGATACATTGGCTACTTAGAGGATTAAACATGGCACACCACGCAGGGTGGTCGAGAAGGTACAGCATACCAAACAAAAACTGATTCCTCGAGCTGAGTACATAGCAGGAGTAACATAAGAAGAGGCTTAGGAAGCGAACAACAAAAAAGAGGATTGTGAATTCTGCCATCAACGGTTGGCTGGCCCTGGCTTCGGTGGGTTGCCAGAGGTTTCCCCCCGCTGAGTCTCAGTAGTGGTGCCTTTGGTTCCAACAACGTTTCGCAGGAGCTTAATTAACATGGTGAGCTTCTTGTTGATGGTGTCTGCTCGCTGGTCCAGCGAGGAAATCTTAAACTCTATTCTCTCCACCACTGCCATGTGGTCGTGCTCCATAGCATCCATCTGTCGCTTGAGGTTCCTCACCTACTCGTCCTATTCTTCCTGAGCTTCCAGCACTTTAGCCAGTAGGGTCTTCATACGCCATGCCTCCGCCTGGGTCCAGACGAACTGGGTGGCCCGCGTGAAGGTGGTTCCCAGGTCTAGCAACCAATTTACTTCCTTCCCCAACTGTTGGTGAGAGACTTGGGTTTCCTCTTCCTTCACGATGTTCTCCAACTCATTTTGCTTGCGCTTGTTCCTCTGAGATGTTCTGGTCTCGTACATGGCTTTGGCCTACTGGCGATCTTTAATAGCCGACTGGTTGCGGCAGCTTTCCCCCTTCATGGCGTAGCTTGTTGCCACGGAGATAACCAACACTAAGTTGGCAGCGGGAGTGAGCTTAACCTTGCTACGTGTTAAAACTGTGCTTTCCTCTGAGGCTGGGATGGTTGTTTAATAACCTAGCACACATTAGACTTATTTAGTCCTACAATGTTGTTATATTCTTGTGTTTTTTCTATAATGAAATATAGCATGTGTTACATTTCTTTCAAATTAAAATGTGCTTGTGTTTGTGTTGGAAGAAAATTTAACACAATCTAGACTTCTTATACTATACAATGTTGTTGTTGGCATTGTGCTTGTATTTGTGGTAGACATAAATCTAGCAGTTGCTAGATTTCTCATTCTTGAATGTTTCTATGTGCTTGAGTTTGCGCTAAAAGGAAATCTAACACATGTTAGATTTTCTTTTACATTGCAATGTTCTTAATCTAGCACACATTAGACTTATTTAGTCCTAAAATGTTGTTATGTTCTTGTGTTTGTGCTAGAAGGAAATATAACATGTGTTATATTTCTCTCAAATTTAATTTTGTTTGTGTTTGTGTTGGAAGAAAATTTAACACAAGCCAGATTTCTTATACTCTACAATGTTGTTATTGGCAATGTGCTTGTATTTGTGGTAGACATAAATCTAGCACTTCCTAGATTTCTCACTCTACAATGTTTCTATGTTCTTGAGTTTGCACTAAAAGTAAATCTAACACATGTTAGATTTTCTTTTACATTGCAATGTTGTTAATTTAGCACACATTAGACTTATTTAGTCCTAAAATGTTGTTATGTTCTTGTGTTTGTGTTAGAAGGAAATATAGCATGTGTTAGGTTTCTTTCAAATTTAAATGTGCTTGTGTTTCTGTTGGAAGAAAATTTAACACAAGCTAGATTTCTTATACTCTACAATGTTGTTGTTGGCAACGTGCTTGTATTTGTGGTAGACATAAATCTAGCACTTGCTAGATTTCTCACTACAATGTTTCTATGTGGTCAAGTTTGCGCTAAAAGGAATCTAACACATGTTAGATTTTATTTTAAATTGCAATGTTGTTAATCTAGCACACATTAAACTTATTTAGTCCTACAATTTTGTTATGTCCTTGTGTTTGTGCTCAAAGGAAATATAACATGTGTTAAATTTCTTTCAAACTAAAATGTGCTTGTGTTTGTGTTGGAAGAAAATTTAACGCAATTTAGAATTCTTATACTCTACAATGTTGTTGTTGGCAACGTGCTTGTATTTGTGGTAGACATAAATCTGGCACTTGATAGAATTCTCACTCTACAATGTTTCTATGTGGTCAAGTTTGCGCTAAAAGGAAGTCTAACACATGTTAGATTTTATTTTATGTTGTAATGTTGTGAATGCTTATATGTTTCTGTTTAGGCTAAAAGGAAATCTAGCTTGTGCTAGATTTTTTTTGTCGTGTAATGTTGTCATTGGAAATTTTTATATGTTTGTGTTATAAGTAAATGTAACACAGACTAAATTTTTCTCACCCTACAATGATGTTATGTGATTATGTTTCCATTAGAAGGAAATATAGTATGCATTATATTTGTTTCACCTTTTAATGTTGTTATTTGCAACGTTCTTGTGTTTTTTATAGGAGGAAATCTTTGTACACTATCCCATTCTTAGACTACATATTCCATATGAAGGGCCTTCTAATCATTTTAGGGTTTAACATTTTTTATATTATAACGACAATCTATGTAGGCATGGACTAAAACCTCATAGTCTCTAAAAGGCAAGGTCAAATGTCCCAAGAAATATTATTATTGCAATGTTTTTATTGACATTGTGTTTATGTTTTTGCTAGAAGGAAATTTAGCATCCACTAGATTTGCTTTACAATACAATGTTGTTGTTGGCAATCTTCTTGTATGCGATAGAATATAGTCTAGCATGGGTTACATTTCCTTTCCTTTGCAATATTTTTAATGACAATGTGTTTGTGTTTGTGGTAGAAGGAAATCTAGCTTGTGCTATATTTATTTTTTTTTGCAATGTTTTTCTTGGAAATATGAATGTGTTAATACTAAAAATAATTCTAGCATGTGCTATATTTCTTTCACCTTACAATATTTTTTTTGACAATATCCATGTGTTTGTAATAGAAATAAATCTAGGATGCGAATATTTCTTTTTCTTTGCAAGATTCTTGTTGGCAATATGCTTTTGTTCGTGTTAGAAGTAATTATATCACATTCTATATTTCTTTCACCTTGCAAAGTTGCTATGTGTTTGTCTTTGTGCTAGACGAAGATCTAGAAGAAAATCTAACGATCGCTATAGTTAATGTTCTTTCATTGTGTTTTGCTTTTATTTTTTCTAAAGCAAACTAAGAATATACATGACTATAAGAGATAAATTTTGTGTATATATGATGTTGTTGTAGTTTCTACAATTGTTTTTATTTATTCACAATGTAATGTCTTTTGGAAATGTTCTTTTGCTCGTGCTAGAAGGAAACCTAGTAGATGTTTGCTTTCCTATATTCACGATTAAAAGAACATAATAAATTATTTGGGGGTGCCCTTTTTCTAACCTTGATTAGTTATTATTGTGAGTTCTACACTTGTTATTGTTCATTTGGTTACACATATAATGATGCGAGCGAACCCCAAGGGATAGCTCAAATGGTCGAGTTCCCGTTGCTAAGTACCTCGCTAATGGGAGGTCACGGGGTCAAATCTCCTCGACGCCCTTGGGGCCAGGCTTAGCATAGAAAAAGCCGACGAGCAGTTCCCTTCGGGGAATTGCCGTGATCCGTTCCTGTGGACGTAGCAGCCAGTTGCAGGCCGTGAACCACAACAGAAAAAAAAAATAAATTATGTACGGGGTTAAAACCTACATTTGGTATCAGAGCTATTTTGGCTTCAACGGGACGCCTTTGTTGCTGAGGGGTTTCATTCGGGCCTGTGGTAGACCCTGTTCAGTGGGAGATCTACGAGATCAATTCTGGTGGTGAAAGAAGATGGCGAGCAGCGGAAAGATAGAGATTGAGAAGTTCAATGGTCAGAGTTTTGAGTTGTGGAAACTCAATATGGAGGATCTGTTAGTGGATAAAGATCAGTGGATCGCGGTGGATCCAAGTACTAAACCAACGAGAGTGACCGATGAAGAATGGAAGAAGTTGGATCGGAAGGCAAAGAGCACAATACGATTGTGTGTCTCAGATTCAGTATTGTTGAATGTATCAGGGGAAGCTATGACG
>APFE031712551.1:1644-27852 GCA_000404065.3 Pinus taeda
TGAAATATAACCATAAACATCCCTTGGGAATTACTAGGTCATCTGGACCTTAGTAAGAGCCCCCATCTCTGCATAAATTTCCCCCCAAGGTGTTTTGGACTCCTTCCAAAACACAAAAAACCTCCCTTCCAAATGCAAAAAACCCTCCCCGCACATTGTATTTTGGAATTTATTAATTTTGGTTAATAAATCACCAAGCGTCGAAACCCATTACACCATTTTCCTAAAGTCTAAACCCACCCGCGCCGTGAAAAATTAAAAATTAACGTGCGCACACTTATACTAAACTTCGTGCTTCTTCGCCTCCCATCCACTGTCCGATCGCCTCCCCCAGATCTGACGGCTATTACTCATATCGGGCGCCCTCTTGTGTGGGCACGTTAGCACCCGATGTCCGATGGTTTTACCATCGTACACCGGGACAGCTAGCGGCTTCCCATTGCATCGGGTCGCCCCTGACAGAAACCACTTCTGTATCAAAAGCGGTCCGATGCCCTGCCAAAACCGCCCTCCCCTCATGTAACAGGAGCGCCGCGTCATCCCGCCACGTCGGCTCCACCTCACCCCTTCCTGCCTGCACCTGGCCCACGTCACCTGCCACTGTGTCCCACCACGTCATCACACATCGTACTGCCACGTCACCCTGCTGACGTCATCATGCTGACGTCAGCATGCTGACATCACATCTGTACCAAAGGACCCCACTGCTAACGTCATCCGCCGTACAGCTGACGTCAGCAGCCAAAAAAATGGAAAAACGCACAAGTGCAAAAGTCAAGCTTCGGAGCTCCGGAGCTAATCGCGCATCGCTACGGGAAATGAGCCATATTGGAGAATCTTTAGGGAATCTTTTGATTCCTTGGCCCTTTTTGCACCGAAAATGGCCAAAAAGGCCCGATTTTGCCAATTTAAACGTATCTGAAGTTAGAGAGAGACCCAGTTCAGAGGTTAAAGAGTATCAGAGAAGTTGTGAAGATAAAAAGCATGTCAAAGAGTATCAGAGTAGCGGCAAAGTGTATCAAAGGAGATTTTCTCAGGGCTTGAGGAAAATCCAGCATTAAAAGGAAAGCCCTAAAAGTCAAGAAGCAGTTGAGGACACATTGAAAGCTCACCAGCACAAATGACTGCACATTAAACTCACAGGAGATCAGTGGACCAGAACTCAATGCACAGTTATGACAGAACCACTGCACCAAGCCACAAAGGACATCACATTAACTCAATTTTGATCCAGCTGCCACTGGCGCAGCCCAAAGAAGATTTACTTACAGTTAATTCCATCATAAGTTAGGTTTAGAAAGCTTTTTCCTGCAGACCTGTTAGGTCGGTTGTAATAAATAACTTTAGATATTTTGCTCATATATACCACCCTGAAAAATGGAGTAGGGGTTGGTTGGTCGTTTGATCTTTGTTAGTTCGATATTTTTCTCAAGCAGAGACTCGCACTGTAAATGTGATGCTTTCTATAATCAAATACTGCTGAAAGCATGGATTCTGAAACTGTCTGTTGTGTTTAACTGGTCGAGGAGTGACTATGGAATTCCTGTGCTTCTACATGGTCCAATAAGTGTTTCTTTAACTCTGTTTAGTTTTTATGTTTGTGTTATCATCAATCCACCATCTAAATTGCAGAAAAGAAGAATAGTTTAGGATTTGCTTGGTTGCACCCTAGGCTTGATTTCTGCAATTTCTCCATGTTTTCATCAGGAATAGTTATGAACATGCATACTTAAATGATCTTGTTTACGCTGTTTCTTTCACATATAAATGCCAGTTTAGGAATTCTTAACTGCTCCTAGATAACCATTCATTCACCTCTTTCCCTGTTAGTTAATGAAAGATTCTTGATTGCCTTTCATCTCTGACTTTCATCCCATATTTTCAGCAAATTGGTATTGTTTCATGTGTAGCTATCTCGCTCCATAATCCTCTTATGACCAAGAAAACGCAATAGCAAGCCTTAATCCATGACTCCATGCCCAATGGTTTGAAACTATCACATTTTCCCTTGCCTCTCTGCCTGGAATTATCTTCCTTGCATCCAAACCCCATCCAAACAAAAAATAAAAACCCCTGAACCCAATAACTAGCCTAAAATCATTATCAACAAAGCTAAATCATTAAGAGAGAGCCCTCTCTGATTGCAGGTGGGCTAGAACCTGCAATCCAAAGATTGGTTTGTGGTTACCTCGGCCGTATCCCTTCAGGAGCTTAGGGACAACCTGAGTGATAACAGTTTGTAAGACTATTTTTTCAACATTTGTAATACATGTTTGTTTCACCTGTACTAAGATAGTTGAACTATTTCGGTTGTTTTAGGACTTACATTGTTGGGAGTGTGCTATACTAGTTATCATCGTTGTCTCATCCTTGTGGACTACTCCATGGGATACTAAACAGACCATCTTTGTGTTCTACTTACAATGACCGTCACATCCGTGTGGACTTCTTCACTGGGTGGTGTATATGTTGTCCCCTTCACTTTCGTTTTAATGACTACCACATCTGCCATGGAATATTTCACTGGATGCTAGATATAACTTTCTAGTTTATGTGTGTCTCTTCCTTGGTGGTACTATTACCTCTCATTTAGAGACTCACTCTACTCTCTTCCTTTGCAGTAAGAGAACTGAGACACCAGTTACATTGCACACTCACCAGGAATACTCACCTCGCTTTTTGAAGGCTCCAACATAACACTCTCATGTGTTGAACAACAAGAGCTAGGGCAAATCTCTAAGAAAATGGCAACTAGGCCATCGTACCAGATGGGACTCCTAAAACAAACAATGTGAGGTCTAATTAGGACTTCATACTAGGGAGATCCCCCGAATGTTGGTTGGTACAACACCATCAACAAGTCCTTTTTGAAGTTCCCTTCCTTTTTCACATTTCTAGCACACCTTTATAGGTTTTCTTGGAGATTTAGATCTCCCTCTAAATTTAGATCTCTCACTTGAGGACTTATTTTTGTTCCTATTCTGATATTGTCCTTGTAAAAACAAGGTATCTCCATTCTGGCCCTCCATATTTTTCTGTCTCATCTCCTCCAACAACAAGGATGAGACTATTTCATCAATCTTCAAGGTAGTTGTATTGCTACCTATTGCAACAACTAGACTATCCCACAAATCTGGTAGAGAACACATCAAATTGATACGCTTATCTTCACTTGAAATTTTAATATCAATTGATAAAAACTGACTTACCATAGTATTAAATGCGTTTATATGTTTTGTCACTGAGTCTCCATCCTTCATCCTCAGGTTATATAACTTTTTCCGTAGGAACAATTTGTTCACCAGAGACTTAAATTGGTACAAAGCCCCTAACTTGTCCCACAAAGCCTTCACTGTAGCTTCCCCTGATATATTCAACAATACTGAATCTGAGATACACAAATGTATTGTGCTCTTTACTTTCCAATCCAACTTCTTCGAGTCTTCATTTGAAATTTCCATTGGTTTAGTACCTAGATCTACCATGACCCACTGATCTTTATCCACCACTAGATTCTCCATCTTGAATTTCCACAACTTAAAACTCTAACCATTAAATTTCTCAATATCTATCTTTACACTAATCACCATCTTATTTCACCACAAGAATGAATCCCGTAGATCTCCCACTGAACAGGGTCTACCACAGGCCCGAACAAAACCCCTCAGTAGTAAAGGCATCCCCTTGAAGCCAAAACAACTATGATAACAAATGTAGGTTTTAACCCTGTACAAAAATTATCTACATACGGATTCTAGAAACAGAAAATAAACAATGGCGAGAACATAAAATATAAAACAAATATACGCAAAGGTTTTCCCCTAGATCCCAAAACTAGGACTACCAGATTGATTTTTTATTATATTCCTTTCAATGTTACAATACATATATATAGACATGCTAAAGCATTCAAAAACCCTAATCCATTAACCCTCGATTAGAACATAACCTAGTTCCCTTGACCGAATCTATAAAATACCATGGGAATAAAACCATCATGCCCAAAACCATGTGCAAAACCCATGCTCAAAATAATAGGTAGGTTCGCCCGCCTAATATAGGGTCCAAATATTTGATAGGTCCCACCTAATAATAGGTAGGTCCCACTTGTTGTTTTCTTATCCACATAGGGGGTCATAAGAGAGCTTAGTCATTGTTCCAACACCCAACAACCATTGTTTCTCTACACCAAGAAAACTTCTCAGTGCTCACAGGCTTCGTCAATGCATCTACAACATTCTTCAAAGTTTGCACCTTCACCAACAACACCTTTTTGTCCTCAACCACATCCCTCAAAAAGTGATACTGAACATCAATGTGCTTTGTCTTTGAATGATAAGCAAGGTTCTTTGCCAAGGAAATTTCACTTTGGCTATCATAGTCTATCCTTATAGCTCATTGTAATAACCCCATACTTGAACACAATATTTTCAACCAAACTGCTTCCTTTCTTGCATGAGTGGTTGCTATGTATTCTGCATCTATAGTTGAAAGCTCCACTATAGTCTGTCTCTTGCTCATCGAACTGACTACACCTCAAAAAAGGTTAAACACATACCCACTTGTAGATCTTCTCTGATCTAGATCTCTAACTCAGTCGACATCAACAAAGCCACGAATGTCCAAGAATATGTCGAATCCTAGCCTTCCTTGGTAACACATACCATAATAACTAGTGCCATGCAAATACCTGAAAACCCACTTCACTACTGTCCAATGCTCCTTCCTTGGTTTTGACATAAACCTGCTCAATAATCCCACTGCATGTGCAATGTCTAGTATAGTACAAACCATTACATACATCGGTGTACTGACTCCACTTGTGTATAGAGCATGGGACATGTCCTCTTCCTCTTCTTGTGTCTTGGGGCATTGTTCAGTAGATAGATTTACACCTAGAGGAATAGGAATCTTCATCGGTTTACTATCATGCATATTAAACTTCTACAGTATTGTCTCGACATACTTCCTCTAGTTTAACCAAAGTTTCCTATTTGCCCGATCTCGTTTAATTTTCATGGGAAAAATATAGTTTGTGGCACCAAGATCCTTCATGTTGAATTTGGAGGATAATTGGGTATTCAAAACTTGGATAATTTCTTTGTTATTTCCAATCAACAACATATCATTCACATACAAGACCAAATAAATAACACGATCACCAATTGATTTAAAACACACATAATGATCTGCTTTGATTTTGGTGAAGCTAAGCCCATTTCTAAACATATCAAATTTACGATACCACATCCTTGGCGACTATTTTAACCCATACATAGAGTTTCTAACATACGTACCAATTCTTTCTTTCCCTACACTACAAAGCCTTCATATTTCTTCATGTAGATCTCTTCTTCCATATCCCCATGAAGAAACAATGTCTTCACATCCATATGTTCCACCTCAAAATAAAAAGCTGGCAACAGGAGAAAAAATATCACAAAAATCAATTCCCAGCACTTGGGAATAACCTTTTGCTACCAACTGAACTTTGTATTTCTGCACCTCGCCTTCTGCTTTCATCTTCTTCTTAAACACCCATTTTCTTCCAATGGGTTTCCTTCTAGCTAATAACTCCACTAGATCCCAAGCCTCATTTTTGTCCAAATATGTAATTTCATCAACCATGGCCTCTTTCCAGAGTTTTCCATCCTCTGGACATACTGACTCCCTGACAGGTCTGGGATAATCATCAGTAATAGATAAATAAAAATTTTAACATAAAGAAGATGGACTATACCTTTATGGATGTCTTCTTTCTCGATCTAATCTTCTCACGACTAGGTTTGTGGCTCTAAATCTTTTGATTACTGTTATGTTGTAAAGTCTAATTCTTCCTCCTTTAGCTCAAAATCTATCTTCTCAGGTTCCTTTGGTAGGAATTCATGATTAATAACATCTTTCATCTCTCTAAACACCACATCTTGGTTGTACACAACATTACTTATTTCTCGGTTTCAAAGCTTATAACTTTTTAAACCATCTTTATATCCAATAAAAATGCACCTTTCAGATTCATTATCCAACTTGGTTCTTTTTTCTTTTGGAACATCCACATATGCATCACAACCAAATACCCTCATATGTGAAAGAGAGGATTTCTTACTAGTCCATACCTCATGTGGAGACTTATCCTCTAACGCTGATGAAGGTGATCTATTAACAAGGTAACACGTAGTCTCCACTGCCTCTGCTCAATATTCCTGTCCTAACCTAGAACCACTAAGCATACTTCTTTCCTTTTCCATCAACGTCCTGTTCATTATTTTTGCTACTCCATTTTGTTGAGGTGTGTATGGAGTAGTCTTCTGCCATGATATATCACACTTCTTATAGAACTCTTCAAATTCCTTCTTGCAGAACTCTCCACCATTCTATGTCCTCAACACCTTCATCTTCTTCTTTGTCCGGTTTTCCACTAGAGCCTTAAATTCTTTAAACTTGTCAGAGACTTTAGATTTCTTCTTGAGGAAAAATATCCATGAATTCCTTGAGAAGCCATCTATAAATAATTCATAACAGAAAAACTTACCCAATGATGGAACCGACACAAGTCCAAACACATCACTATGCACAAGCTCTAATATCCCTTTCGTCCTATTAGCACTAGAGGTGAAGGTCACCTAATTCTGCTTCCCATATACACAATGTTCACAGAAATCGAAATCCAAAGAGAAATTAGACAACTTCTACCATACCATTACTATGAAGTATTATAAGGCCTTCTCTCCAATATGTCCAAGCCTTTGATGCCATAACATGGTCTTTTCTCCAGAGACCACTATATTTTCTACTCAAATTTCAGTAACCACGGAAATCTTGCACCCATTAATAACAGTATTGCCCAGAAGCTTGTATAGGGTCCCAATCCGAACTCCCCACATCAACACCAATGCTACCCGAACCATCTTGTAAGTATCTTTCTCAAACATTGTTTTTACACATGCATCATCCATCTTGCTTACATAAATCAGATTTTTAGGCAATTCAGGAATATGAAGAACACCCAGAAGTGTTCTAATCCTTCCACCTTGAAACTTCAGCTTAAATTTTCCGCATTCGACGATTCTAGCCTTCCTGTTATCCCCTAAGAAGACATCACCACCATCATATTTCTCATACTCACAAAACCACTCCCTATGGGGAGTGAAGTGAAAGGATGCACCTGAGTTAATCAACCATGCCTCATGATCTACATGTGTACTTGAATAAGAAGCCAAGTACACATCCCCATGTTCATCTGAGGTGCTTTTCACCTCTGCATAAGGGGCATCGTCAAATCCCTTTCCTTTTTCATGAGATTTAGATTTACAGTCTTTTCTACATTTCCAGCACACCTTTACAGGTTTTCTCGGAGATTTAGATCTCCCTCTAGATTTATATCTCCCACTCGAGGACTTATTTTTGTTTCTGTTTTGGGACCACCCTTGTACTGACAAGGCATCTCATTCCGTCTCATCTCCTTCGACATCTACACCTACACTATTGCAATTAATAGATAGATCTATTATCAAACTTGACAATGTGTTAGAATATGTATTTGTATCCTTAGATTCTTGGGAAAATCCTATTTACTTCGAGATCTTGACACCTAAGGATAATCTAAGAGGACACCCATTGATTCTAGGTAGACCATTGTTAGCTACAACTGATGCCTTTATAAGTTATAGACCTAGTGATATGTTTATTTCTGATGGAATTTTGACAAAGAAATTCACATTATATCCTCATGCAAAAACAACAATAGAAGTAGAAAGTAAAGCATGGATAGATGATGATAATGAAAACTTTGATATACCACCATTTTTTTCTACTTCACAAATAGATGAAGAAGATTAGATTTTAAATTTAATGGACTTTAATGAATCTTCCTCATATTGTGAACGAAATCAAAGTTTTCAAGAACAATGTAATATTGAATATCTATCATCTCATCAAATGGCTTTACATTCCATGGAGAAATTTGGCAATTCCTTAATAGAAATTTTTGTAGGGAAAAATTTGAATATTAATGATAATCTAGAAGAATATCAAAAGAAAGAATTAGTGAAGATGTTACAAGAACATTCCTCTACTTATGCATGGGAATACACTGATATGAAAGGAATTGATCCTAACACCTGTATGCATCATATTTATACTAAAGAAAATTATTGACCAATCCAACAACCCAGAGGAGGATGAATCCAAACATAAGGGAAATTGTCAAAGAAGAACTACACAAATTGTTAAATGTGAATTTCATTTATCCAATATCAGACAACCAATGGGTCTCACTATTGGTAATTGTTCTGAAAAAGAATGGAAAAATGGAGAGTATGAATTTATTATAGGGAATTGAATAAGGTTACTTTAAAAGATCATTTTCCATTTCGTTTTATAGATCAAGTCCTTGATACATTGGCAGAGAAAAAGTATTTTTCATTCTTGAATGGTTTTAGTGGATATAACCAAATCCAAGTAGATCTAGAAGATCAAGATAAAACAACATTTACCCATCCATGGGGAACTAATGCTTATCGAGTACTTCCTTTTGAGTTATGTAATGCACCTGCAACATTCCAAAGGGCAGTTTTAGGCATTTTTTCTGATCTAATTAATGATTGTGTGGAAGTTTACATGGATGATTTTAATGTCTATGGAAACTCTTTTGAAGAAGCTCTTAAAAAATTGGAAAATGTTATCATTAGGTGTAAATAAGCAAATCTCTTATTAAGCCATGAAAAATGTTTTATGATGTTCGGTGAGGGAATTTTTTTAGGCCACCATATTTTAGGAAATGGAATCAAAGTGGATGCATCTAAGGTAGAAGTCATTTCAAAATTATCAGTTCCTACTTGTCAAAGGGATGTTAGAAGTTTTCTTGGTTTTATTGGCTATTATAAAATATTTATAGAGAACTTGATGAATATAGCCTCTCCACTTTTCAAATTTCTTACAAAAGATTTTGAATTCATCTAGAATTTTGACTGCGAGAAAGCCTTTGAAACATTGAAATTAAATATTTTTGAAGCACCCATTTTAAGAGGACCAAACTGGAAACTACCTTTTCACATTTCAATTGATGCCTCAGATACAAATTTAGGAGCTGTATTAGGACAAAAAGATTTAACTCCTTATGCCATTTACTATACAAGCAAAAATATGACCCCTACAGTGTTGAATTACACTGTAACAGAAAATGAGTTTTTAGCTGTTGTACGTGCCATTAATAAATTTAGACATTATATCAGTGGTTATGAAACATTCATTCAAAAAGATCATTTTGCAATTATATATTTAATGAATAAATCAATTAATAATGGCATAATTACAAGATGGTTATTGTTATTACAAGAATTCCATATTACTATTTTGGATAGACCTAGAAAGGAAAACACAATTGCTGATTTTCTATCTAGAATCCAAAATTATAATAAAGATGTTCTTGTAAAATATAATTTTCTTGATGAATATATTTTTGCAGTATCTATTAAATCTCCTTGGTTTGTAGATATTGCTAACTATTTGGCCACAGGGAAGTTACCTTCATATTTATCTCTTCGAGAAAAAAAGAAGGTTATTAAAACTAGTGCATCTTATTCATATATAAATGAAGAATTGGGCAAAACAGGACCTGACTTAATCATTTGAAAATGTGTTAGAGAGGATAAAGTACCAGAGATATTAAAATCTTGTCATGATGAACCATGTGGAGGACATTTCGCTGATAAAAGAACTGCCTATAAAGTCCTTCTCTTAGGATACTATTGGCCTTCTCTTTTCAAGGATGCCAAAGAATATGTTAAAATATGTGACAGTTGTCAAAGAATGGGAAAGCTTGTTTCTTCAGATGAAATGCCTCTACAACCCTAGGTAATTATTGAACCTTTCGAGAAATAGGATTTGGATTTTGTTGGTGCAATCAATCAACTATCAAGAAAAAATAGGTACATTTTTGTTTGTATATATTATGTCACAAATTGGGTAGAAGCTAAAGAACTTCCTTTTTCTATTGAAAATATTGTAGTTTCATTTCTTTTTGAGGATATTTTCACTTGTTTTGGAGTCCCAAGGGAAATTGTGACAAACCAAGGTACTAAATTTACATCCAAGTTGGTATAGAAGATGATGGAGGAGTAAAAAATAAAACATCGAAAGTCTACTCCATATCATCCACAAGCAAATGGACAAGTTGTATCTAACAATAAAGTAATTGAAGCAATTCTTACCAAGATTGTGCATCTGCATAGAAGGGTTTGGGGATAGAAGCTTCCATAAGCTTTATGGGCATATCGTACCACATGGAGAAACACAATAGGACACACTCCTTATGAACTTTTTTACGGAAAGAAAGTCCTGTTTCCTATTGAGTTCCAGATAAAGACTTTTAAAACAACAGTTAGATTGGGTCTTGATCTATCAAAAGCCCAAAGACAAAGAATGGAGCAATTCAATGAACTTGATGAGATACAAAAATATGATATTCACAGAACCAATATAGTCCAACAACAAATATTCAGGTGGCATGATAAGTTTATCAAAGAAATAAAATTCTAGCTTGGCGATTGGGCATTGCTTTATGATTCAAAGTTTAAAGATTTTCAAGGAAAATTTCAAACTCATTGAATTGGTCCTTATGAAATTTAAACTGCCTTTGATAATGGAGAAGTCAGAATAAGAACCATTGATGAAGATAAAGTAACCTTCCTTGTAAATGGTCATAGATTTCGAATATATCATAAACCATTGACTAAGGAAGAGTTTATATAAAATATGCAAGATAATCTTGATTTAAAGTTGGCCAAGAAAGATTCTTCTTCCTCTCTGACTTAAATTGCAAATTGCTTTCTGTTTTGTATTATTAAAGGAAAATAAAATAAAATAAAAAATATAATAATTGTATAAACATGAAAACCAACATTGTTGGCATGTTTATACAAAAAATCTAGGTTGAAAACCAAGAATTCTTGGCAACTTAGATTTTTTTTTTTAATTCCTTATTCTTGTCTTGTTTCTTTTTATTCCTCTTTTGAAAAATAAGACACCAACATAATTGTCAATAATCTGCAACTTTCATGGAATTTTGCAGCTGACTGGACAGATTGCAACCAGGGAAAATGAAGATCATGGCAAAATCAAATTGAATGAAGATCACAACTAAAGCAACCTGGTACAACCTGCAAAAGGAAAAACCCAAAATGAGTAAGGCAAGATAGAAGGTCTGTAAATATTAGTTAGATAATAAAGGGAAAAACATTGAATTATGAAATTAAATGGATGAATGACCGTTGTTATTGCCATTTTGTATAATGATTACCCTCATTATGACGTGACTTTGGTTCTAACAAAAACAACTATATATTGTCAAAAGGATATGAATCTAATATGAAACATTTTTATCATTCAAGTTTATTCCCTTCCTTCTGTATATCATCCCACTTCCTTTGCATACCATCACAATTCCTTGCAACATATCCATTCCACTCGGTCCCGTTCCATTTCTGAAAACACCTCACCTGTTACCCAAATTCCATCTCTTTGACGTACTCCATAACAAACTCCTTCCATAACCTTGTCAAAAAGAGCAATTAGGGACTAAGACTCCTTGAGCATGGGATTCATTGTACGCTCAGAACTAAATGGGGCTAAATTTCTTGAAGGATACCCACAGGTGAAACAACAGTTGCAACAAGTGTAGTGGTTAGAATTTTTTGAAAAAATTGACGGGCATGAGAAAGAAGTTACAAAATCATTTGCTTGGGCACATGATGGTATAGAAGTGGAGATTGGAGACATTAAATTGGTTATGAAAAAGTCATTTGTAGTAGAAGCTACCAGATTACTGAGAATTGGGGAAAGCTTGTTCAATAACTAGAAGATTAAGGAGAAAGAATGGAAAGTCTACCTTAAAAGTCCAGGTATGGATATCTTTGTCTTTAAGAAGGGAATCCTAGTCACATCCTTAAAGACTTAATGGATAAATTTTCTATTAATTATTCAAAAACTCATAACTTGTGAAGGTAGGTTTGGAAACATGTTCTTTTACCATGTTCACTTGATGATGAATTTTCTTGATGGTAATGAAATAAACTTACCATAATTCCTCCATAGTTTGAGAAAAATGGTTTGAAACATTCAGAGGAAAAAGGAGTCTATATATAATTCCTTGTACCATCATGGGTTAGTGAAAATTTTAATTGAAGCCCATCTGAAAAGAAAAGGAGATAACTGGGAAGATTTTCTGATAAGAAATCATTTCGAAGAAGCTGAACAAGAAGAACTTAGTAATAAAACAAGAAAGAGTAGAAGAAAGTTGCCTTCAAACACTAAAGAAAACTTACCTGCAAAAGAAACAAAAAAAGATCGGTATTATGATGATGAAACCTCTCTTGCAAGTGTGTTGGAAACTCTTAAGCATTAAAATGTTAGAATAAAGATAACCAACAATAAAAGGGAAAGCACACCAAAAGGAGAAACAACACAAGAAAAGGTTAAAAAGAATCCCCGTACTACTGAAAAATCACCATAAATTGTAAGAAGAAGTGCAAGGCTTAGAAAACCAATACATGAATAGTCTCAACAATCTCGAGGATTCATCAATTTAGAAGAAGAAGAGGAACTGAGAGTTCCATCACCAGTTGCAAGTCCAGCTAGGAAAACTCTAGAAATTGATCCTGTCCAACGAGAATTATATGACTACATAGAATCTCTGGAATGAAAAGCTACAGGAAAAACTATTGAATCATCCTCAAACTGAGAACAAATTTTAAATGAAGGAATTCATTTTGATCGTCTAGAAGAACCCCAAATTGTAAACACTCTTAAGCAAAGAAATCTATGAATTGGAGGTATTAAATAGACACTTGAAGTAGGAACATGAAACACTAAAGGTACAAAATGAAATCTAGAGAACTCAAAATGATAACATCTTGGTTTATGGTATAATAAAAATAAGAAATTGAAAGTTAAAAATAAATTTCTTAAGAAAAAGGTCATAAGTTTGCAGTACAAGATCTGATGAAGAAACCAAGGATGGAAGTAAATATCAGGAAATCAAGAACTAACTTAGATATTCTTGCTCAGGCCTCTAACAAAGCTCAGTAATAGAGAAGGATTACAAATTTTGAAATTTTGTGCATGAGGACATGTAATTTCTTCTGCGTGGGGGAATGTTGAAGCCCAAAATTGTCTCTTTTTGACAACCTTCTTACACTCTATCCTCCTTCTTTTTTACTCTAATAACTCTAATTGAGCATCAATTTACAAGGTTCATGGAAATAGCGAGTAATTAAGCATATTTTATTTCATAAGTTTCATTGTTCTTTATTATTTAACTCAATCTTTGCATAAGCTATTGAATTGCGCCAATTCTACAGCTAATGATTGATTTTGTAGCATAGTTGAAGGTTCGACGGGTTTTGGAACTCCAGCCGAGGAACGAGACATATGGGTAGGTGGCTAATAGATGGAATGACGATATGTACCTATCTTCATGACTTGGATCGATGATATGAACACAATATAAGCCTAGTCAATGTAGAAGTCAACCAAGGAAGAAGGAGCCGAAAGCGAACCAGGCAAGCGAGAAAATTAATGGAAGCAGATATCTAGCCTCATGATTTCCTTCTCCAGTAGAAAATCATGAGGAAAACATGTCATATTATCTTCTTATGTTATTTTTAGTCTCTGTCGAGTAGGATAGGATCGTAAATCTCTAAAACAGTTATTGATAGAGGTTATAAATCTACCTCTCGACATGATAAAAGATATACCTAAATATTATTTTTGAAGCTCTATTTGCATTTATAAAGGCAAGTTTGATCATTTTGCTGAGCAATTGTCTTGATGCGTATTTAGTTTCTGAGTAATCATGCTTACCTACAACTCACATGAGGGCCCCATGGTGCTGTAAGGTCTTACTTATTTTTAGACAACATTCAGTTTTGCATTTTATATCGCTTTGAATTAGTTTATATAACCTTTCAGTTTCAATTGTTAATGAATGCTTTTAATAGTGATAACGTAGTTCATAACAAAGTATGTTGTTCATAAGCAGTTTGTTGTAGGATGGGTAGAATAGCTTGAGATCTCTTATGCACGTAAGAATTTGTAGAGAAAGTGTGAAATGATTTGAGTTTTGAAATAAAGTTTAATTTACATTTGAGTGAATAAGTTTTATTTATATTAAGTGTGATATTTTAGATTTTCTGTTGAAAGTAATTTGGGTTTGATTATTTAGTCTTCTATTTCAGAGTAACTTTATTTATGCAAGTGTGATCTTTCTTTTGATTAAGTGTGATAATTCTATAGTGATATTTCTTTCAAGCAAGTGCCATAAACTTAGTTTCATTTCTGTTAAGTGTGACATCTTTACTTTATTCAAGAGTGATAGTTGTTTTAATAAATTTTAAGTAGCATATATGCAGAAAGATATCTCAATTTAATTTAGGAATTGCTTACACCATAAGGACTTCTAACACATACAACACACATACACTTCATTAGTTAACAAGCCCTGGTCGATAATTTATGTAGTAATTTAACATCAATTAAATTACCAAATAACTCCTTCCTTGGTTTTGACATAAATCTGCTCAATAATCCCATTGCATGTGCAATGTCTGGTCTAGTATAGACAATTGCATATATTTGGCTGCCGACTTCACTTGTGTATGGAACACGAGACATGCCATCTTCCTCTTCTTGTGTCTTGGGACACTATTCAACAAATAACTTTACACCTACAAGAATATGAACCTTCACTGGTTTACTATCCTGCATATTAAACCTCTGCAGTATTGTCTTGACACAATTCCTCTGGTTTAACCAGAGCTTCCTCTTTGCCTGATCTCATTTAATTTCCATGCCCAAAATATAGTTTGCAGCACCAATATCCTTCATGTCAAATTTGGAGGATAATTGGGTCTTCAAATATTGGATAATTTCTTTGTTATTTCCAATCAACAACATATCATCCACATACAAGACCAAATAAATAACACGGTCACCAACTAATTTAAAATACACACAGTGATCTACTTTGCTTCTGGTGAAGCGAAGTCCCCATATAAACATATCAAATTTCTGATACCACATCCTTGGAGACATTTTTAACCCATACAAAGACTTTTTTAACTTGCATACTAGTTCTTTCTTTCCCTTCACTGCAAAGCCTTCACGTTGCTTCATGTAGATCTCTTCTTCCAGATCCCTATGATGAAACATAGTCTTCACATCCATCTGTTCCATTTCAAAATCAAAAGCATCAACAACAAATAAAAGTAATCTAATATAAGCTACCTTCGCAATAAGAGAAAAAATATCACCAAAATCAATTCTTGACACCTGGGAATAACCTTTTGCTACCAACCGAGCATTGTATTTCTCCACCTTGCCTTCTGAATTCCTATTCTTCTTAAACACCCATTTTCTTCCAATGGGTTTCCTTCCAACTGACAACTCCACCAAATCCTAAGCCTCATTTTTGTCTAAAGATGACATTTCATCAACCATGGCCTCTTTCTAGAGTTTTCCATCCTTTGAATCTACTGCCTCCCTGACATTTATGGAATCAACATCAATAATAGATGAAGTAGAATTTGAATAGAAAGCATATGGACTATACCTTTATGGTTGCCTTATTTCTCGAACTGATCTTCTCACAATTAGAGTTTGTGGCTTTTCATCTTCTGATTCTTGTTCTGTTGTAAATTATGATTCTTCCTCTTTTAGCTCAAACTCTATCTTCTCAGGTTCCTTTGGTAGGACTTCATGTTTAATAACATATTTCACCTCTCTAAACACCACATCTCGACTATACACAACCTTCCTTGTTTCTGGATTCCAAATATTATAACCTTTTAAACCATCCTTGTACCCAATAAAGATGCACCTTTTAGATTTACTATCCAACTTGGTTCTTTTCTCCTTTGAAACATGTACATATGCATCACAACCAAATACCCTCATATGTGAAATAAAGGATTTCTTACTAGTCCATACCTCATGTGGAGAATTATCCTGTAATGCTAATGAAGGTGATCTATTAACTAGGTAACATGCAATTTCCACCGCCACTACCCAAAATTCCTGTCCTAACCTAATACCACTGAGCATGCTTCTTGCCTTTTCCATCAACGTCTCATTCATTCTTTCCGCTACTCCATTTTGTTGAGGTGTGTATGGAGTAGTCTTTTGCCATTTTATACCACACTTCTTTCAAAACTCTTCAAATTCCTTCTTGCAGAACTCTCCACCATTATCTATCCTCAACACCTTTATCTTCTTCTCTGTCTGGTTTTCCACTAGAGCCTTAAATTATTTAAACTTGTTAAAGACTTTAGATTTCTTCCTTAGAAAATATATCCATGTATTCCTTGATAAGTCGTCTATAACTGATACATAGTACACAAACTTACCCAGTGATGGAACCGACATAGTTCCAAACACATCACTATGCAAAAGCTCTAATATACATTTCGCCCTCTTAGCACCAGAGGGGAAACTCCCTCGATTCTACTTCGCATATACACAATGTTCATAGAAATCAAAATCTAGAGAGCAATTAGAGATACCTTCTACCATATCGTTACCATGAAGTATTTGAAGTCCCTTCTCTCGAATATGTCCAAGCCTTTGATGCCATAACATGGTATTTTCTGCTCCAATTTCAGGAACCACAAAACTATTACACCCATTAATAACAATACTACCCAGAAGCTTGTACAAGGTTCCAACCTGAACTCCCCGCATCAACACCAGTGCTCCTAGAACCATCTTGCAGGTATCTTTCTCGAACATTGTTTTTTACACATGTATCATCCATCTTGCTTACATAAATTAGATTTCTGTCCAATGCAGGAATATGCAGAACACACGAAAGTGTTCTAATCCTTCCACCTTACAACTTCAGCTTGAATTTTCTACGTTCGATGATTCTAGCCTTCCTATCAACCCCTAAGAAGACATCACCACCATAATATTTCTCATATTTGCAAAACCACTCCCTATACAGAGTGAAGTGAAAGGACGCACTTGAGTCAATCAACCATGCCTCATGATCTACATGTGTACTTGAAGAAGAAACCAAGTACACATCCCCACCTTCATCTGAGGTGGTTTTTGCCTCTACAAAAGGAGCATCATCAGATCCCTTTCCTTTCTTAGGATCTTTAGATCTACAGTCATTTTTGAAGTGTCCTTCCCTTCCGCATTTCTAGCACACCTTTACAAGTTTTCATGGAGATTTAGATCTCCCACTCGAGCACTTATTTTTGTTTCTATTTTGGGACTGTCCTCATACAAAAAAGGCATCTCCATTCTGGTCCTCCATATTTTTTTGTCTCATCTCCTCCGACAACAAGGATGAAATTATTTCATCAAACTTCAAGGTAGTTGTATTGCTACCTATTGCAACAACCAGACTATCCCGTGAATCTGGTAGAGAACACAACAAACTAATCCACCTATCTTCATCTAAAATTTTAATATCAATAGATAACAATTGGCTTACCACAATATTAAAGGTGTTTAGATGTTCTGTCACCGAGTCTCCATCCTTCATCCTCATGTTATAGAACTTTTTTCATAGGAACAATTTGTTCACCAAAGACTTATATTGGTACACAGTCCCTAACTTGTCCCATGAAGCCTTCATCGTAGCTTCCCCTGAAACATTCAACAATATTGAATTTGAGATACACAACAATATTGTTCTCTTTTCTTTTTGATCCAAATTTTCCCAGTCTTCATTTAACATTACCGTTGGTTTAGTACCCAGATCTACCATGATCCATTGATATTTATCCACCAACAAATCCTCAATCTTGAGTTTCCACAACTCAAAACTCTGACCATTAAATTTCTGGATCTCTATCTTTCCACTGCTCGCCATCTTCTTTCACCACAAGAATCAATCCCATAGATCTCCCACTGAACATGGTTTACCATAGGCCTGAGAAAAACGTCTCAGTAGCAAAGGCGTCCCCTTGAATCCGAAACAACTCTAATATCAAATGTAGGTTTTAACCCTGTACAAAAATTATCTACATGCGAATTATAAAAAGATAAATAAACAATGGTGATAACATAAAACATAAAACAAATAAACATAGAGATTTTTCCCTGGATCCCAAAAACGGGACTGCCAAATTGGTTTTTCATTATACTCCTTTCAACGTTACAATACATACATATACATGCCGAAGCATTCATAAACCCCAATTGGTGAGCTCTAGTATTGCAGCAATAATGCTGCAACTCCTAGGGCTTCCTTCTTTACTTTTATCAACTTGGTAGTTTATAACAAACTTGAAAGCGACGGTGATGTATGCACAAGTACTAGCTCTTACTGCAGGTTGTCACTTAATTAGCTGGCGCAAGTTTGTTAGGAGCTTAAGCGAACTTCTATGAGTTCTTAGAAGAAGCTTTTACTGTGATGGAAGAAAGCTAACTCTACAGGGGCTATTCTACTTGTAGAAAGAGAAGGAAAACTGGAATGAAACGCAAGCCCTAGCAAACCCTAGTTTACCCACTAACCCTACTTTTGCAAGAGAGGAGATGGAAAATACTGAAATGGGTGCCATTGACTATTGTAAAGGTAAATTACATTTATTCAAGCTACTTCTAAAGATAAATGAGAAGAAATCATCTTTTTGTACTTTTGAGTATCTTTATGTGGAATTATTATGCTTGTGATTTGACTGTTTGTGATTGTGTAGAGGTTTGGTGGCAAAGGAAGATGGAGTTGGCTTTTTCAGATGGTCAGGAAGGTGTGGAGAGGTCCTAAGAAGCCCCTAGCACCCTTCTAAAGACTTCCATTGTGATCAGAATTTGAAAAATCACTCACAGGAAATTCTACAGGAGGTTGCAAGGGATCTACAAGAGGTTCTACAGGAGGATCTACAAGAGGAGGCTGAAAGTGGTTTTTGGAGGTTTGAAGGTGGAAAAATGATGGAAAAGGGGAAATGATGGTTGGATGAAGGTGTTGAGGGGTCTATAACTTGTCAAGGAAAATCAGGGACGAAGGAGATGGTTGGATTTGTTCAAATGACAAGAAAACAACTTTAGGGAAAACAACACAGAAATTAGGGCAGATTGGCGAAATGTGGCAAATGAGCTGGGGGATCTATGAGAAGTGAGCTAGTACTGGCCGTTTTATGGAGGAATGATGAGCTGGGATTTCCTACAAGAGATCTGCACATTTACTTCTCAAAACTAACCAAAGCAAGAACTAAAAAACAGAGTTTTGTTTAGCTTAACCTAATTTCTGACCTAAAACCAGAAAATGTTGAACAATACCTTATGAATAGAAAAGCATGCAAGAGAACTGTGGTAAAAGGACATGAAATGATCTAAGTAATTGAATCTAACCAATATCAACTTTTACAAATCAAAGTATCACACTATCATTTGCATGGAAGAGAAGAAACTGTGTTTTTTGTGGCAGCAGTAGTGCCTTGACCTCAAATCATAGTCCCAAGAAGGGAGAAAGGAGATCAAGACCTGTTGTTGGCCTTTTTGGATCCTTTTCTGTCACTTCGACAGCTTACTTAAGCAACTTGAAACAAAAACAACTATTCTAACCATCAAAAGCAACCTAATCTAATGAAGTAAAATGAGTATATGCAGCAGAAATTAACTCATGAATGGAAAAAAAAACATATAAATACACAAAGGAGGTGTTGGGTAGCTTGGGTTGGGCCCTAACCCAAGAGCTTTAGCCCTCTGGAAAAGATCAGTGCTGGCTCAAAACTTGGTTCATCTTCATTATCAAAAATAGCAGTTACGTCACATAAACTATTCTCAAAAAGAGCTTGAAAATGAGCTAAGTACAATGCTGCACAAAAGTGTGAAAATATACTAAGAACTGGCTAACCTACTGAAGCTCGAAGCCTTCTTATTTATACAAATGGGGACTCCCAACAGTCCTCCTAAAATTAAGGAACTCGGCTTCCTAGAACTGAAGATAACAACAGTCCTACTTGACTTGCTCGGTTGTCCCTTGGAATCATCAATGTGGGCCTTTGTACTCCGAGTTGCTGATGGAGAATTCAAGGAAGGGGTCATTAATGAAGGATACACCCCTCCTACAAGTCCTCTTCCTTGTTTCCCTTGAGTTTTGGCTTCCATGTGCTCATAAATTCCTTGTCTTTGTCCAAAATTGTCCAAAAAATCTGCAATAAACATCCATTAGACTACATGGCAAAGTGACTAACCCAATTCACTCTATTGACATAAATATATTCAAAAACATGCACAAAAATACTGATAATGATGGATTAAATCAAAATAATAGGCAAAACGAGCCCATATAGGTACCCATTTCTGGGGCTCATCATCACCCCCTGTTGAATGGGTTGCTCATCCTCTGAGCAACTAATCTAGCTCTTCATCTTTAATAGCTCTGACCAATTCCTTGACATCCCAAGCCTCTGATGTGATGTCTTCCTCTCTATCATGGAAACCTACCTTTCTGTCCACTTCCTCCCATTGTTTCTGTTCTTCCTCCTCCTTAACTCCTTCCAACAGTCCTAACAGCAGTGGAGGACTGAACTTAAGACCAATCCAGTTGGCTTTCAAGTTTTGCATTGAGTGTTTATATAGGGGCACTCTCCTCATGGTCTCCCTCATTCTATTTGGGGAGTGATACTCCTTGATCCTTAAGCTATGTGGCAATGTATTCCACCTTCTCATGCAGGCATGAAGGCAGTCATCGCTAAACAATCTCTCCATATCTTCAAAATGAGCAATAGCCTGTGTTTGCTTGTCAACATAATCAGGGAGAACTTGAGGATTGGCTGCAAAGTGTTGGTGGGCATAGATGAGAGCCAACAATTCTGCTGGTTCTGCCCTTATCATCAAGGGCTCACTTAGCTCTTTTGCCATTATTTTCTAAATTTCCAATGCTCTCTTTTCTTCATGGCTCATCCAAGAAGCCACAGCCATTAGTTGTAAGTCTCCCAATGCAGCATTTGGATCCCATAAATTCATTTCAGGAAGTGCCATGTTGTGTAGGTAAAATTCTGCTAGCTTTGCTTTATCCTCAATTGAACTATGATCACATAAATGCATAAACTGGCTATAATATTGAAATGGTATTATGCCCCTTTGGGCCAATGTCTTAATCTGGAATTGGAACCACTGATCTTTGAGATACCGTGCATAGGATTTAGCTGGTTGTTTGCATTGCAATGCCTCCATTTCCTAGCTGGCCATGCAGGCTAACCGGGCTTCCTTTTCCTGCAATTGCCTTTTCAAAATCAGCACTTCAGTTACTACCTGAGATTCTCTTTCTTACTATTGTTTCATCAGTGTCTCAATATTTGTCTATGGTTCTTCTTGTTGTTGTTGTTTCTCTACTGCCTCACTATCTACCTGGGGTCCTTCTTTTTCTTGTTGTCCTTCCAAGATTGATAGCTTATTTCCTCCTTGAGGTTCCATTTCTTGTAGCTGCTTCTTCAACAGTTCATTTTCTTCCTATAGTTGAGCTCTTCTGATGCTCTCTGTGTGCCTTACCATGCTCAATTCTCTTCTCATCTCTCTGAACTTGTTTTCCATGTGCCCTATATCTTAGACTCCTTTAGAATTTGCAATCTGCATCTAGGTGTGGGTCCTGACTCTTTCCTTTTCTAGTTCAAAGAAAAGAGGCATTGTGAATTTTTGTGGGATGATCTTCCCAGCATCCAGAAGATTGTAATAGGAGCCTAAGTTAGGTTGGAGTCTAGGCTCTGGTATTTCTTTTGCCTTACCTTCCTCTTGGGACTGTTCCTCTGCCTTCCTTTCCAGTTTTTCAGTTTCTTTGAGCTTGGCCAGTGTCTCCTGTAGAGAGGTTTGTGCCTCCTGTAGGACTGCTTTAGAGTCCATTAATTTGATCCTTTCCTTCCAGGTGGAGGTCTTAGGACTCCCTCTCTCGTAGATGATGGATATTTTGGAGGGAGATTCTTCCTTTGTCACAGTAGGTGCATCCTCAATGATAATGGGTTCTTTCTATGGTGGCTGGGGCTTTCCCACCTTGATTCTGGTGCTCCCTCGGGATTTGAAATAAATCTATGTCTGTCATTTTCTTTTCCCCTTTTGCTTAGCTAGAGTGCTCAATGCAACAAGAACAACTGTTGCTTCCCTTGCTAGTGTCTCAGGGGACACTTCTTCCTGCTGTTTTTCTTCTTCACCTTCTGCAGTTTTTCCTGTGTCCAAATTTCTGTTTTAATTTCTGCTTTATCTGGTGGTGTTTTCTCCTATTCTTGCTGAGTTTCTGCCTTTTCAGTGGCAGTCTTTTTTTGAGCTATCTTTGTCTTCTTCTTCTCAACTTTTATCGTCTTCCTCTTTTATGTTTTTGATGTTGTTTCCTTCTCTGCTTTAGGTTCAACTGTGGTTGGGTCATGTTTCTCTTCTTCTCTCTGTTTTTCCTCTTCTTCCTCTTCTACTTGAATATTTTGTGCCTCTTCATGGATTTCCTTTTCAAGTTCCTCATTCTACTCCTCGTCTTCACTGCTAGGGGACTATGGTCATATGTGAGAGTTTTTATGTCATCTTCCCTAGTCATATTCTTGAAAATTTCCCAGGCTATAGGGATGGTGTATGTGTGGAGGGCATCATCTACCAGCAATGTAATGAGCCCATGGTGGGCCAGTTGGTCTAGAACCCCTGCATTCAATTTGGTGCCACACTCTATCAAAGACTGGAGGAGAAAATATGGAAGACTGAGTTTTCTAGATGCATGTAGGTCCATTCCATATCTTAATTCATGAAATAATCTGAAGTGATAACCATAGACTATACTATATCTTCCTTCACAAGAGATATATTTTGTGATATGGTAGCTGACCTCATCCCATGGATGAGGTATACTTTTCCTTTTGATCCCATTCTTATCCTCTACAGGATTTTCATCAGGCTGGAAATATGTCTTTTTAGAAATCTATCCTAGTGGTTTTTCTTCTTTGCTGCAGGGGGGCCCAAGTGGAATTCCTGTGATTCTATTGATAAATTCTGGTGTAAGCTCTATGGTCAAACCCCTGAACTTGACTGTAGCATGGGTTTTTGAATGGGATCTTAAGGACATTAGAAATTCCTCTGTCACTTCTTCATCATACCCATGAATTCTCTCAAAGAAAGGCATCCAGTTTTCCTTGGTGAAGAGAGGTACCACTTCTGGGTGTTCATGCAATTTGTTGGTGTTCAAAGGCTCCTTTCTCATAAAACCTCTTGTCATGGTGTTTAGTGACTACTGAAAATGCTCAGGTGAGGAGGAAGGTACCAAATTTTCAAGACCGAAAACAGAGGAATAGTTGAGGTTTGCCTTTCTGGAACCAGAGAGGGAGTTTTTCGGGTTCCTTTTTTTTCACAACATCAATTTGCAAATCCCTCCCCTCCCCCCCCCTTCAAACCCTATTCTCAACGTGTGAATTTACTTCTTGGGCTTTTGGAGAAAATCAATATTTTGAAGAATAAAGAGTATATAAAGCAATGTTTTTCTTTCTCACGAAGTAAACAAACTTCCCAATGTAAATTCATTTTTTCTTAGGCTTGATTTCCTATGGTTGCATCCCTTTTATACAGGAGAACACAGGGAAGAAAAAGACAGACTTTTAGTGCAGAGAAGAAAATGTAGAGACTGTATAGAATTCATAAAAACACAGGCAGACTTTTGTGCTCACTTTCCTTTCCTTTTTCAACCCAATACTTTACTTCTAATCTGACCACATTGTGTAGATATATCACATGCAGAGTGGGTTTCTGAGCCTACCTCTTTTCGAGCTCAAATTTGGCAAAAATTTCGATTTTTTCCTCTGCAGAGCTGCTCTCTGGCCTTCCTGTAGAAAGGCTTCTCTAGACGGTGTTCCTGCTCCTGTAGAATGCGATAATGCTCTTGTAGAGCCCAATAAGCGTGAGGGTTTTGAAAACTAGCAGAGAATGACTGGTTCGATGTTTTGAAGGTGGTCGGTGAGTTGCTGAAGTCGAGAACTTGTCGATGCAAATGAAAACAAAAGGTGGTGGAGGCTTCGACCGCAGTGTACTTAAGATGATGGCATGATCTGCGGTGACAAGGTGAGGTGGTAGGATGGGTATATTATCCCCATCTAGCTCGTTGGTCCTACTCCAGTGCCATTATGGTATTTCATGTCACCTGCCCACCATCACTTGCACTATTCCTGTTATACACCGCCACCACTACCGGTTCTGAGTTTTTCTTCCTGAGTTGAGGGACCACACGTGCTGACTGCGTCTTCTAAACTACTGTTTGAATTGGACGAGGCTTGTTTGAACTCAACGAGGGTGGTTTGAACTGAACAAAGGTAGCCAATTAGCTAGCCACTGATTTCATTTAATCACGACCATCTCAATGGTTCATGCAGTTCCTAAATAATATTCATGCAACAGAGGAATGAGTTTTTACCTGTTAGTCACTACCGTGCTCTGCATGCTCAGACTTTAGCACTTTGTTTTTTTATTGTTGTTGCTGCTGGTGCTCACGGCCTCTGAACTGGTGGCTTATGCTGGTGATTTTCGATTAGGCACCGCTCCTTGCACATTGCATACATCTTGGTTGCACTAACCCTGCCTCTGGAGCTTTTTTTTTTTAAGGGATCAGTTGTTACAGGAATCCTGTAGGATTTACTGAAGCTGCTTCTCCCTCTAACATTTTTGGCTGATGCTTGATCAGGGACTGAAGAGACAGCTAAAGAAGGTTCTGAAGGAAAGGAATAATAGCTAGAATACATTAGGTAAGAAATAAGTGAAGAATGTTGTTGTTTTATTCATCATCATTTTTTGTTTAAAAACAAAAGAAACAAAATTTTTGGGTTTTCTGTGCAGGGAAGGAAAAGCGAGTGGAAATGTGGGTGTGCAGGGATGGAATGGAGAATTAGGAGGATGAATGGTGGCAGGGAGGTCCACAGGCCTTCTGGACAAATTTCTAGCCCTCATATTCTTCTTTGAACTTGATCTTGAGCTCTTTGTAGTTTCTACAGGAGCCTCCTATAGAATGCACAAAGTTTCCTGTAGGATGCAAAAATTTCAGAACAAGCGAGACCAAGGCTTGGGAAAAGACAATGGTGACGGAGGAATGAGCTATCAAGGGTGTATGCAACCTAGCCATGTACTTTTTTCCTAGTGTGACCCTCCTGCAATCTGCAATGCATTAAAAAAAGTTAGTTTTTTTTTTTTAGTTTACGGTGTGGGTGGAGTGGAGGCAGAAACCTGCTCCACTACCAACACTGTTTTACTCATATTCTCAATGAATTCCTGCTTGGAAAGGGGCTTCCTGTAGTTCTTCAACCTATGCCCATTGACGAGTGTGGGGATGGCTTCTTCATCGATAGTCTTCATCGATAGTCTGGATCAGGACTGAACCACTGTCATTGCATTTTTCTACTGTGTATGGTCCCAACCATCTTGTACTCAATTTTCCCTTGAAATCTTTATATCTTGAATCATATAGTAGCACCCAATCTCCTTCCTGGAATTGTTTTTCTTTGAGGTGTCTATCATGCCATATTTTTCTTTGGAGTTGGACTATCTCTGAGTAGAGAAGGGCATGCAATCTTTGCTCATCCAATCTGTTTAGCTGAAGTAACCTTTCCTTTTGTGCATGGCTAAGATCTAGGTCCAGCTGAGCTGCCATCCTTAACATGTTATATTCAAATTCTATTGACAGCAAAGCCTTCTTCCCGTAGACCAGCTCATACGGTGTGAACCCTATCGTGGTTTTCCATGTGGTGTTATAGGCCCAGGTGGCCTCAACCAATCGATCTGCCTAATATTTTATGTTGCTATTCACTGCCTCAGTCAAAATCCCTTCCAAAGCTCTGTTAGTGACTTCCACCTGTCCATTTGCTTGTGGATGATAAGGGGTGGAAGTTATGTGCTTAATATTGTGATGTGTGAGCAGGTCTTCAATCAGATTGGAGGTAAACTGACTCCCTTGATCTATGACTAATTCTCTTGGATAGCAAAACTTGTAAAAGATATTTTCCCTAAAAAAATCAACTACTTTTTCTTCTATTGTTGCCTTAATCACCTTTGTTTCTGCCCATTTTGTCAGATAATCAATACACACAATGATGTAAGATTTATGTTTTGAAGGAGGGTTGATAGGACCCACAAAATCCATTCCCCACTTCTCAAATGGCTCAAAAGTCACTTGAGGTTGCAGAGGAATCTCATCCCTTGGAATAGGTTTCCCCATCCTTTGACATCAGTCACATTGGCTGATATATCTTCTAA
>APFE031712551.1:48631-80756 GCA_000404065.3 Pinus taeda
AAAACATTTTCACTCGCCGAATTATAAAATCATGATATGATGGTAAAGCTATCCTTTACATGGGCTTCCAAGTTAGATCATCGGTAAGATATGTTTCCCATGATGCATAGGTTAAGTAGGCTCAGGAGTTCTCTTTAGTCCCACCATGACTTTTGCGATGAAGCTTCATTCTCCTTCTTCTTCACTATAGTTCTAGCTTTATACCCTAGAGGCTCCCACATATTGACTATTTGTATGTTTTTGCCTTAAGATGGATTCACTTGGACTCATGTATAATCCATTTTTTGACCGTGTATTTCTGCAAAATCAACCTTGCAATCACTTAGCCTTTGCAACTTGATGTCTTATGCTCATGGAAAGAAAATTCATTTGAGTTTCATTGACCTATTTCATCACCTTGCATTGAGCATAGGAATGTCCCCCTCCTAGGAACTAGTGCATCTGTATTTAGACACTCATTGTTTCCACTGTACCATAGGCATTCTTTTATTCCTTTTTAGGATTTTTAAATATGAAAAATACAAAAATATAATATATTCCAAAAAAGAGAGGGAATTGACTTTACTTCAATAATTGATGGCAATAAGACTCAGTTGTGTCTCCCTTGAACAAAGCACTCAAAGCAATTCTTTCCTCCATCGAGATGGGCTTTAGTTTGGCTTAGGAGAGCCATAACCTTTTCATTGATTTAGTACTCCTTTGGTTGATTATCTCTTCCAATCACATGGAGATTTTGTTTATGCCTTATGCATGACAAACTTATGCAAAGTTATCATATGTTGCCATCCAATCACATTTGGGTTGTGATTTTTTTTAGGGGAAGTAAACTTGAATCAACCTTTCTGCGGTGTCTCTTAAATTATTTTTAGTCATCCATACCTGGTATACTAGAGTTATGTTCAATATCACATTAGCTATTTGGTCCTTTGTTCATGCTAGTTAAGAAGGTCTCCATTGACTTCTTGCTCGCAGCTCTGCTCTTATCGATTTCGACAAACTTCTCTAAAAGTAGGCCTAGAGCCACAACCTAGCCCTCTTTCCGTCATTTTTAGGTGAACTTATGCTTAGCATCGATTAGTATATGGATCTTTAACTGAGTGGTTCCCCTTGTGTTTGAGGTCAGCTTACATTATCACACATTAGGATTCATGCAGAACCTTGGTTTCCATTTGTCCCTATTGATGGATTCCTCACCTCTATGTCAGTTTTCATTATTCATTGGCTCAAAGGGTTTATGCCATGCACTAGGCATATCTTGTGTACATTAGAGACGTGCTTCGATACAATTACCTCATATTTCTTCATTGATTCCTTCCAAATTATTGGCCTGCAGATTACACTCATTTTGGATTGATGTGGGATGCCTTAATACCTTCCTTCTAGTAGATATTTTCCCATTGAATGCAACTCATTACTCAGGGAATAAGGTCTAGAATCCTTTTTTAGTACCTTAGGATTTTCAATCATCAGTGGCAGATTCCTTCGCTATCGACAGTGAGAATACACCAATGTCTCCTAATTGATAGATTCTCTCAATTGTTTTAATTCAACTCATTTATTCACAATTGTTAGATTGTGTTGGGGTACCTTGACTCTCATGATCATTATCAGTGAGTTATCTTGGGTTTGTTAATGATATACATCAATGATCGGTAATCAAATGATTTCTCACATGGTCAACTCTAGCTCATTTATTCCCATAGTGTAGAAATGTACCATGGTGGTCATTGAAGACCTTGGGTTGAATCAACATTTTTTAGTTCACTTGTTAGTTCCTCCAGTTTACTTCGAGTGACACCATCCACGTGACACCATCCACCTTATATGTTGGAGTTCATCACAACAACATTTTATATGTTGGAACCTCAGTTTCATGTAGTAGCATTATTCCATTTTGTGACTTGGTAATTTTGAGGATCAATTATGTGACATTAGTGATCAGATATCTACTTCAGTATCATTGATAAGTTCTTTCATATGTGATATTTTGACATGGGATTGATATGTATTTTTTCGGCTATGATCAGATGATCCACTTTGTATTTCTTAGTTTCCTTTGTACTTTCACACATATTGGATCTGCTCTACACTTCATATGAAGACATGATTTATTATCTATTAGCATGGGTATGCCTACCTCGGACATGAGCTTTCATTATGATGTCTTCCATTGGTTTGGCAGGTGTTTAGTCAATTTATTGTTATCTAAATTGCTAGTATTAATTGTCAACCCGGGGCTCGTAAGCTGATGAAGTGACGGTGTACTATATGTACTTAAGTAACTTTCTTAGAGCTTTTGTTGTTTTAGGGGGGTTGTTTATGATTGACTTATCTTCCTAAAATGGAATTATGATTATAGACAAATGGTGCAAGTGTGTGAAAGTGATTTCTATATGAGTGAAAGTGTGTGTGATGGTGGTTTCTAGTTGCTTGCTGAACTTGTAAGGGAAAAGAACTTAAATCAAAATGACTTGTAAGTAAATGGCTTGAAAGTAAATGACTTGAAAGTAAATGACCACAATCTAATGGCATTAATCTCTATCCATACTGCTGCAAATAAAAGAAATAAGAAAATCACTTCAAGGATTGATATTAATGATAATCTCCTTCTAACTTTCTGTTTCTGCTGCGTATTTGCCCAAAACACGATGAGAAGGGAGCTGAAAACAAATCCAAGAATTGATAAAAATCCTAATCTACTTTAATTGACAAATTGTAACACTACTAGACCTTTTCCAACATACTGCTCCTACATGTGTAATTGTGTGTAAGCAAGTGGAAAAAGTGTTAGTATCACAAGCCAAATCTACTCAAATACAAGCTGCAATTAATCAATACTCTGTTCTCTTGAAAGATAAGCTATTCATGATAAAGAGAGCATAAACTAGTGAGCATCCAACTTGTAAAACTATGATAAAGCTAATCTAGGAAAAACAGAGTAAAGAGGGCAGCATAATGAATAAGACAACTGCAACTACCATTAGACATTAAAGCAAATACACACATAAATCCCGGGCTAAAAGAAATCTGCAAGAAAATAACACTGATCAGTTGAAAGAAAGGAAAACAAATAAAGGAAACTATACATGCTTAAGAAAATGAATAAGTAAAGAAAAAGATACTGCACATAAAATACTTTACAGTGGCAGAAATGAGCAGGGGCCCTCTGTCCATTCAGCCACAAGAAAACTCAAAGATCTGGAAACTTGACAATGCTAAGTATACTTCTTCATTGCAGAAAATATATAAAACAGAGTGCTAGAATAGCACTTTAAAAACAGAGTTTAGAATGCTTGAAAATATAACACAGGTTCATCAAAATACAACTGATAAAAAGCTTATTAAGCGTACACAGACGCAGCTATTTATAGAAGTTTCTAAGATAGCTTATCCGTGCAACTAAATAACTGAAAAGTAAATGACTGTTACGCGTTTTCAGGTTTCCTTGGCACTTCATGCGGCTGCGTGGACGAAGTGATGGTTCTGTCGTCATGGGCAATAAATCCTAGGTTGGATCACGTCCCCTGCCATCTGTAGAATGTGGACAAATCACCGTTTAGGATGACGTGACCAAACAGCTCACAATCACCGCTAAACTCCCTTGAGTTGACCGTGACTTGCCCAACTTTGACCGTGGACAAAGATGATGTGGATGGACGGAAAAATAGGACAGGAACCTTGAGCATGATGACACCTAAGTGCCCATGTGGTTCATCTAGCAAACCGACACGTGGAACATAGCGTTTAACAAAAAGGCTGCAGGATGTTCAGATAGCTGCAGGATCATCAGATAGTTGTAGGATCACCAGAAAGCTGCAGGATGCTTGTAAGTAAGCCAAAATCTAAACAAATAGTCATCCATTAGCAAAACTTACTTAATCATGCTTAAGAACACCTAATGTAATGATCTGGGTTGTTTTATGGTGAAAATGAGGCAAAAGATAAGGAAAGATAAGGGAAGATTGAGGAAAACGGTAGATAAGTAGGTGTAAAGTAGAGGCTCTACAAGTAGATCGCTCTTATACAACTGATTTGAACTTAAACAGGAACACAACAACTTACATGTATAATCATAAACACATAGATGCAGCAAAAAAACACTTCATTTAATTAATAGAAAAATATTGAACTATGTTTACAAACAGAATGGAAATAAGATAGCTCGGGTCATGGTAGCTTATCTCTGAGAAGAGATGCGGCAGCTACATGCCTCTGAACTGAGTTACAATGACGCTCAAGGGCATTTTTATTATTGAACAATAAGGGAAATCCCTAAACAACCAAAACCCTAACTCGAGGAGATGTAACACCAAGAGTTTATGGGCCCCGTTGGGGTTAGTTGTGCAACTAACTTCCCAGGGTCATAACTTGGTCATATTATCTCTGTTTCACGTATATGATACCTTGCTGGAAAGATATCTTTGAAGACTACAACTTTTAACATGATTTATAGTAGAAATCTTCAAAGGATTTTTTCCAAAAAAATATCATTTAGGGCCTCAAAACGGCTCCGGAAGTTCAAGACCTGAAAAACGGCCAAAAATAGTAAATTTTGCTACAATTAAGGAAACAGATGAAACTGACTGGGTGGTCTAGGTGGAATAGGTGGCTGGCCACCAATATCCACCTGGATCAACTCTTAACTCTCCTATATATATTTTAGATTATCCTTCCAATCCAACTTCCTACAATTTTCATGATTTGAGTCCCATCTTCAAATAACTTTCCATAGAGGGAGTACCTTTCCTTCCAAGATTTCTTTTCCTTTATTCACTTAGTATCCAGCAAAGTGATCTTCAACAAGTCCTTCTTTCACCTTATATTTGATACCATGTTTAGAAATCAATGCTTATAGGAATTAGGGTTTGATTCCTATTTCTTGATAATTAATTGTCAGTGATGTTGGATTCTTTTACTTCTTTATTAGTTTATCTTTCATCAATAAATTACCAAATTAAATGTATATGAAGACCACAAGAACAAGAGACACAAGATGTAGGCACTCAACCAGGGAAAAATCCCTCCAAGGGGAAATCCTAGCCCAACTCTTCCACTAGTAGATTAAAATCAAGATGAGACAATCCAAGATCCTTTAGACCTAGACAAAGACCTCCTCCAATCACCAAGTCAACCCTTCCTTCCAATAAATGATCCCTGTCAAGGAATCTAAGTGTCAACTTCCCAGTAGTAGTTGTAATCTAGAATTTCAACCCCCAACTAAATATTTTCAGCCTCCAGCTTTAGAATTTCAGACCTGCAGTAGATTCAAAATTTCAGCCCCAACTACTACCCAAAATCTTTGCACGTGTGAGAGATAAATTACCCAAAAACTGGATTTAGGTATTCCCAACTTCTTCTATCCTTCTCCAACAACAATTTCTTTTTCTACTTCTTCTTCTTGTAGATCAAACTTGTTGATTGAGTGTTTAAAATAGGTTGATATTCCTCTCTATATATAGCCTTTCCACTGGGTCAAATAGCCCTAATCCAATCTGACTTCATGAAGGCATGGCTGAATTGGTGTGGAGATGACAAATGACCCTTTTGACAAATACAATTATGAAGACCAATGCTAGTTATATTCTTTAACATATAACAACATCTCAACACTGCTCATCAAGATGTTCTAACTGAACAAGGATCTTCTCTAAATTAGACGTTTTTGGAAGAAGCTTAACTACTAACTTAAGGGATGGTAGTTCACATTCAATTGGGAGAACTAGTTCCACCCTATGAATGAGTTGGAAAGGGTAAACCTTGTAGCAATCTTGACCAAGGTTTGATATGTTGAGAGCATAGGACATAGCATTATGTGTTAGTTGGTCCTACTTTCATTGAGAATTCACTACAAGAGGGTTTTCAAGGACCTATTAATTGCTTCTACTTGCCCATTTTCCTAGGGGTACTATGATGAAGAATGTTCTTTCCTAATCCTCAACTTCAAAGTCAATTCTGCCGTCATCCTATTTTGTAAATGACTGCCATGGTTAGTGACAACCTCCATAGCTATACCAAACCTATAAATGACTTGGTTAAGGATTAAAAGCACAATTGTTTCACCACCATTTGAGAATGTCATAATTGCTTTGGCCCACTTTATGAAGTAGTCAACAATCATGATATTATCATTGTGCTCTTTAGCCAAAACTATATGAGATGTCGTGAAGTGCAACCCCCACAAAGTAAAGGGGCCAATGATGATAACAGGAAAAAGGGGAGCGAGATGCGTGTGCATTTTCTAGTAAACACTATGCATGGATGACACTTATTTACTGCTTCAATACAATCTTTGAAGACGGAAGGCTAGAAGTAGGCTGCACATAAAATTTTCAGGTAGCCAACCTAGAAAGGTGACTGCCACAAGCTCCACAATGGCAATTATTTAAAACTTTTATGGACTCATCATGGGTCAATCAATGACACAAAAATGAATCTACACCATGAAAATATGGAGTGTTTCCAACGATGAGATAACTCTTCAATAAATTACAAATACAGTGTTGGTCATCCTATGAATACGATAGAGGAAGCTTCAGAGTTTGGAGATACACAAGGATGTACCCATACCAAGGATCACTAGAAGCTATGAGAAATAAGTGTTTGTAAAGTAATGAAACCTTGTCAAAAACCTTCTTATTCTCCATAGGTAGTTCCAAAATTAATTCTTCGAAGATTTGAATTTTTTTAGACTTTGCTAATGTGAACTCGAGATCAAATTCTTGTAAAATTACAATCCATTTATTAAATTCCCCCTGACCCCTCACCTATTTAAGGTACATGTATTAACATGAACAATCATGGTGGTTTTGTTCACAAAAATGTAATGACGAAGTCTCTGGATAACATTGATTGTTGCCAAAGCTAGCTTGTCGATGTGCATGCAATTTAGTTTAGGACCTACTAGGCCATTACTTAGTTAATAGATGATGTGATTTTTGAGTTCATCATCTTCCTAAACAAGAACCATACCTATAGTAGATTTTTTCATAGCAAGGTACAAAAGGAAGTCCTTACTATAGTCTGTAGGAATAAGTGACAGAGGGAATATCAAAGCCTTTTTCAAGGCATCAAATGAACTCTAAGTGAAATCATCTCAAATAAATGAGACACATTTCTTTAACAAGTGGATAAAGCCTTTTGTAATCTCCATGTAGTTTACAAAAAAAATTCGTAAGAAGTTTACTTTTCCTTGTAAACTCTAAAGGCATTGGATGTTATGTAAGGGAGGTAATTGTATAGTTGCCTTAGCTTTTAATGGATTGATCAGGACCCCCTTGTTCAAAATAATGAATCCTAATAATTGTCTAGATGCCATACAAAATATAAATTTGTGTGGGTTCAACTATCTTTTTTAATGATGCCATTGATGAAAAAGCCAAACAAATGTGTGCTATATGATCAACTCTCTTTGAAGAGCGAGTAGCAAGATCATCTAGATAGGCCTCTACAATATGTTTGATGTCATAGAAAGCATTTGTGATGGCCCACTGGAACATAGCTTCGATATTTTTTAGACCAATAGACATATTTTGGTGTGCAAACATGCCTCAAGGACAAATAAATCTCGTTTTATGTTGAACATTGGGTCATATTTCTATCTAGTTATCGCTTGAAAACTTGTCCATAAATGAGACAATGGCTAAAGGGTATTTATTCCTCATCGTGAATTTATTTATTTATCTAAAATTAATGCATATCCTCAAAGTTCCATCTTTCTTCTTTATGAAGAGTATTAATGCTCCCCGAGGAGAGACTCTTGGGTGTATATACCCTTTCTTTAATGATTATTCTAGTTGCATTTGCAACTAGGTCAATTCTGGTGTACCCATTCTATACAGAGTTTTAGAGATTGGGATAGTTTTAGGTACAAAATAAATGGAAAAATCAAGGTCTTTTTTCGGTGGAAATCCTAATATTTCCTCAAACACATATGTAAACCCTTGGAGTGTTGGAAAGTCCCGAAGACTTGGGCCTTTGTCTTTCATTCGATCTTCCAAGAGCCACATAGAATCGACACCCTTTTCTAAAACATACCTTCAATTGGAAATAAGAAATCTCCCTTATAGAAATTTATTTTGGAATTCCTTTCATTGTCCTCTACTTTCCTTCTTCATCAAGATAATTAAAAGTCTTGTTATGGAAATCTAGAACAACATGGTGTACATCCAACTAGTCTATTCTACCAAGGATATTGTATAAGTTAAGAGGTATAATTTTTAGGATTGCAACAATTCTAACATTATTCACATCTATCGAATAGCCTTTAACAATCTCATTAACTTCTGTTTTAGTACCATTATCCATGAGCCAACCATGATTTCTCGTGCTTAATAGTTTTCAATGAAAACTTCAACAAAGATAGGGGCAATATTTGTATGATTTACTCTTTAATAAGTTAAACTACAACAGGTTGACTGGCAATCTCACCTTCAACCTCATCATGTTAGATTGATTGTTTGCTTGCTAATTTTCCAAGTCTACATATATTCTTGGGAAGTTCCAAGCCACATTTTTCATTTTATTTGCCTCCTATATGTTGTTCACATTGTTAATTTTATCTTCCCTATGAGGGAAATCTCTACATAAGGGGTCTCCTTGACATTGACAACATTTGATTGGATCCCTTTCCCTTTCCCCAAGATTGTGCCATCTTAGATCCACTTTGAGCTAATTGGATTTGATTATATGTATCATGAATATTCATAAAGAAAGGAGGTTTAAATCATCAGTTCCTTTGATCTCCCCCTTCTTTGTTCTTTTCTCTGCAAATGTTTGGAATCTACTTTGCATTTTTTATGATAATTATGTATTTGGATTTCTTAATGGTATCTTCAAGAGTATTTGGTTCATGAAATTGAATCTTATCTTTGTAAAATGTTGGTTCCCACTTGAAAAACATTTCTTTTTACCATTTTCTCTTAATATAATCAACATACCTTAATAACTCCAAAATATTTCTTTTATTTTTTTCCATGGCAATATTTCCCAACTTGAGTTCAATCAACCCTTGCATCCTCTTTTAATAGTAGTTCTTATAAGGTTATTTATATTATAAATACTTCTTCAATTGCTTCTAATAAATCCTCCTCTCATTGATGCAATTAAATTGCTTTAGTTGATCCCACCACGTCGACGCATTTCCTTATAGAATGCATATGGAAATGTTGATTTCTAGAATGGATGAGTAATTATGCAGCTAAAATTACTTTCTTCTCCCTACTTTTCAAGCTCTCCCATGTTATTTTCACCATGAAAGGTTGGTGGCTCAATCTTCCCAAGTTCTCCTTGAAAATTATCTAGATGACACCTTCTCGTTTGATGTATGATTAAGGACATTATTGACTTGCTCTTTAATTCTTCAGATGTATAATACTTATTATCTAAATAAATAAGTGAGTAGTGATGCCTCCTAGTTTTGATTGAAATTATTGAGTGCCTATATCTTCTATGAATATCCCTCCTTTTATGAGCTCAACATTCTTCCTCATGCCTTAAACCTCATCCATTTTGTGTTTGCCTATGCATCTAATTTAAACTATATAGAAATTGAGTGTTAACTAATTTTGCTTCTATTGGAATTTTAATATCCCATTATTATCATCTATGTAAATATCCATCTCCATCTTGAAACTCTTCATGGCTTTGAACAACTCTAACAACTTATTTCTTTCTTTATGCCCATTAGATTTTGTCTCCTCATTTCCTGCACTAGTATTCAAGATCTAACTTCTTCTTCATGAGTGTAAGGTCCTTGTCCATCTTCCATGTCTGCTCCTCAATGGTACTCTTCATGTTTGGGGTCTTCCCTAACCTCACTACCTTAAGCTACCATGGAGTTGATTAATTATTGTATGTGACCATCCTCTTTGAATAAGTCTCATTGGATAATAGTGGATGGTTATTTCATGTAAAATGGTCCACTTTATAAGGTCCACTAGGAAGTTGATACCCATTAGTGAAGGGACCACAAGTAGTTAGGTTTTTTCTATGTAAAATCTATTTCTAGGGATGAGATACTTTGGAATATTTGTCTTGTGATGTGTATTTGGAGCTTTGTTCAATGGAGGCTTTGTCTTACCTTAAGAGGTAAGTGAATGATGCATTTTTCTTCACATTAATGATATACAAGGGTTTTTTTACATATTTTATTTTGTTGTCTCTTATTTCTAGTTAATTTGCAATTATATTCTATATATGCATGGTTGCGTTTCAATTTTCAAGGGTTAAGGAAAACTATAAGTGGCATCATAGCTCTTTCTTGAGCTAACATGCCTATGAATTTTAGTACATTTTTCTTTAGGATAGAAACATGTTTCAATGTCTTTAAATAACATAGTGATCCATCATTCAATGGGTAAAACTATGTTTGGGGGTGAATACATGTAAGAATTACAAGTGGAATCATGTTATTGGAAGCCCTTGTAACCCCCATTACTACCCCTTCGAGTAGTATCACATCAGATAACACTTGTATATATAGAATCTCACTTCCATGTACCTTTCTGTATATTATAAGTCCATTAGGTATATTAAAAATAACCTTATATCAACTGACTAGGCATCTTGTATCTATAGCACATCGAGAACAATAGTTGGGGAGATCACCCTCTAATACCTCAGTAGTCGAGTCATATGACTTTGGCCATGATTAATCCTCCTTATTTAGTGCTATTATATATTTGGGGAAAGTAAAATTGTTGGATCCCATAAGTATTTCAAAGAGATATATAACCTAACACTCATTTGTCTCTTAGACCTTCCAAACCCTCGCTTTTATAGTCAACCAACAAAATTCCTATTTTTTGCATCCAATAGGCATTTGAAGATTATATCACTGCTGTTAGTGTCGGTATCTTCATCCCTCCATCAGTGATGAAAATTCGTTTTTTGCATGCATTTTAGGTGTCTCATCCGGTCAGCTGCATTCCATTAGGTCATGGATCATCTGATGGTAGTGGTTCTTTATCAATTTCCCTCATGCTTTTTATCTACTAGCCTATTTGCACATGTACAGATCATTTGCTGTCATTTTTATTTCATTTCAATTGCAAAAGTCATTTTAGGGTTTCAAGTCTCATTAGGTCTAGGGTTTGCCACCATGATCTTCAAAAGCTCAATAACAGGCCAACAGTCACATGAGGATGTTCAATAAGTTCATAAAATCGCAAATTCTGTTGATGATTTTCTCCATAAAGGGTTTTTACCTCAAAACTCTATTTTGAGGTGAAAACAGGGTTTTTCCATTTCTTATACAAATTTTATGTAATTTTATTGTTTTCATATGTAATAAAGTGTCATCTGTAGCCCTGGGTCACCTTGCCAAACTTCTGCACTCTGGCTCCTGCAAAAGAGATAATAAAATCCAAGCATTAGTCCATCAAATGACAAAAAGAGAGCCAAACTACAAAACAAAGTTTTTAAAGAACAAAGTGAAAAGGAAAACTTTAGAAAGTGGGTTTTCTAAATGAAAAATTAAAATCAAAAGTATATAAAGTGCTCTTTGTGTTGAAGACATCATTTTTGTGCTAAAGTGAGAGAACAAGATGAAAATCATGAATTGAGGCGAAAAGAGGGAAATCACAACAAAGTTTTGAAATCCCTCTTGGCGCGACACACCTGGACATAGGCACGGCGCACCTGCCTGGTGCGGTGCACTGAGTGCAGGATTTACATAGAACTTTGAACTGGTGCGGCGCACCTGCCAGGCACGGCGCACCAGTCTACCAAGCCACAAATTCATTCAAATGACCTTCTAAAAGCTCCAAAATTTTGCAAGTAAGTAAAGCCTCCTATTTGCCATAACAATAAATTTTTTCATCATTGATGGTGTTTTCATAGGTGAAAAATCAAACCCTAATTTGCTTCACAGGTGCATTGCAAAACTGTCTAGGGTTTTGTAATGTTGTCATACTTGTTGTTTTTACTCCCCTACATAATTCTCCCATATCCCATCCCTCTCCACTAAATTTCCCTAATTTTATTCCCCTTTCCCTCTCTCACTTACACTCATCTTACTCCCTTTTTCCCAAACCCTAAAACCCTAACACCTAATTCCTACTATTTCCCAAACCCTAATCTTCATTCCCAAAACCCTATCATTCCCTAGTAACCCTATAGCAAGCATCAAAACCTTCCCATCATCAGTCCCATTCATCAAATCCCAAAGACGAAAACAACAGTCACCTATTCTTGAAATAAAATCTCTTCATACTCATCATTTTGCACCATACAGTGGCAAATATGGAAACAGATTCAACTTATGAAAGGGATGAGGAAACTATGAGTGATTCCTCTCAAGAGATTCATGCACCAAGAAAACCACATAAGGGAGGAAAACACATCCGGGAGGAGCCCACCACACTCACAGAATTATTGGCTTGTCCCATTGCAGTAACATGTTTCAAACTTCAGTCTTGCTACCAGTTTTGTGAGATGGTGGAGAGGGTGAAATACCACCATGAACTTGCCAGGCTATTTGTCCTTCATCTTCACAATGGCCAGGTGAACTTAGCAGGTGTTTCCTTCACTTTAACACCTGAAACTATAGCTGAAGCAATAGGTATTACAAATGTAGGTGAACAGTGGAACAAAGGACAACTTGTGGGTAAAGAGAATTATGAGCCTTATGTCAAGGATAGTTATCGAAAGCAAATCAGTAGGGTCTTTCCTTTCAGATACCTACATGACACTTATGCTCCACTCGTGAAGCTTATTATCAAATACTTCACCTGTGAAGGGAGATTTTCTCGCTTGTACACTTATCATGTTAGATTATTGATGCATTTCACTAGAGTGAGGATGATGAACCTCCCCTATTTCATATGCAGAAATATTGAGAAAATGGCTACATTGGTGCAAAGAAAACCTCTTCATCAACAGTTCAACAACATTTTTCATTTTTCATTGATCAAGATTGTTGTTTTGCATTAGCTGAGTTTGTTGAATGTTTCATGGGATACTTTCATTTCACATGAGGTTTTCACAAGCTCTCAAGTGACCCCATCAGTGTTTGAAGAGGAAGGAGGGCCTTCAAATCAACCAGAGGTTCATGAGACTCAAACTACAGGTGTTCCAGTATTTTTCACTTATGAAAAGGGGACAAGGAGGCTATTTGCAGCTACAAAATGAGTACTATCTCCACCAAGGGTGGAAGGAGTCTCGTTTCCTTCACCAGACAACAGGTAAATGCTATCTTCACCTGGGGTGAAAGGGGCTTTGCCTTCTTCTTTAGCAGAGTAGATACAGGATATAGGGAAGCAACCATTGCATGAGGAAGGGCCTTCTGAAGGTCAGGAGAGAGATTTTATTTTGATTCAGGATGAGGATACTGATTTGGGCTCCCAAAGGTCAAGACTCAAGGAGATCATCAAAGAATAAGATGTTGACATCCATGATTTATCTCTTAACCTTGAAAGGGAAAAGTGGATCATTAATTACCTTGAGAAATGGAACAAGCAGTTGGAGGATAAACAGACAATCATGGAGCTGCAAACCATAAGGGAAAACAAGCAAGCATAAAAAAGAAAGAAAGTCAAATTGACACCCCTCAAACAAGAGATTGATGCTGACCGGGAATCTTGGCTAGAGAGGGCGAAGATGCACTTGAAGAAGCTGCTTGAGAAAGCTAATAAGGAGAAAAAGATGTTGCGGCACATGGCTTATCACTATTTGGCACAAAACAAAATTTGCAAAACTAGGATAAGGTGCCTAAAAAGCCAAGTTGAGGAAGACTTTGAGGAGCAAGAAAGAGAAAGATGAGCTCAAGATCTTGGCTGAAGCTTCATTGGCCCAAAATAATACTTGATACAGATCACTCATGCCAAATTTCAAGAAATTTGGTAAACTTTTTGGCAATTTTGAAATTTTCAAGGAAAAAACAGGTTTTTCTGGCAGGTGCATAGCGCCACATGGCGCTCGCTTTTGATAGGGACCTCCTCTTGAGGAAATCTTTACATTTTTGGATTCTTCATGAAAAATTATGCGTGCCCAGAAATTACTAGGAAATTTTGGCAAGTTTTGGGTCACCTAAAGGGCCAAAAACAACTCAAAAATGCCCTCTCTTCCACTTTTTGGCCACACAGGATGCAGTGTTGGGAGAACTAATTTTTGGAGGGGCAAATGGGCACCAAATTAAAACATTCCACTTGTCCTAGAAAGTAGATAGACATACCTTTCCAAAAATCCAACTTGGAGTAGATTTAGTGAAGGGGAAGGCCTCCAAATTCAGCTGGGAAAAAGCGCTACACATAGAAAAAGTGGCGCCGCGCACAAGAGGAAAAAGTGCCAATTTTGTTCAAAAACTCTATTTTTCGCCTAGTTTTCTTCCAGTTTGATGTTTTCTCTCTTATGGTCAAATTCATGATGTGACATGATTTAAATTGATGTACTATGATGTAAAAATGATAAAAATTGACTTGATAAGGTAGATACATCAGTTGTAGGTGGTTTGGAGTTGAATGAATCAGTTTCCTAGTTTTTAGAGGCAAGCTATTCCACTGCCTACTTTTGTGTTCCTAGTTTAGATATGGTTGAAACCAACCCTCTTCTCGTGGATTTGATCCCTCATGTATATCACATGTGTTTCAGAGGTCTATAGCATGTGTTTTTCAGTCATTTGTAAAGGTTGGACTCTTGCGAATGCTTTGAGCATTATCTTACATTCATCTCTACAGTTTGCCAAGGAAATAGACCAGGGTTTGCAGCATTTTGTGGGATTCTTGTGGCAAGGTGATTTAGTATTGTTTTTCCTTCTGTGATAAAAGTTATCATGTGTTTATGTGTACCATCATCTCTCTCTTTTCAGCTTAACTAAATGAATCAAGTATAAAGGTGGAATTCGTTGATGTTGCAGTGCTATACCTTAGGGTTTATTTGGTTTTACATGTTTTCAATTGTTTGAAAAGGATTCTTGATACTTTCATGCCCTATCAAACTCCTCACTAGTCTTAAGACTTTCCATTTCACTTATTTCAAATTACTAAAGCATTTTCCTACCTCGCCCCACAGAAACCTCTGCAAGACTGAGTCCATTCCCTGGACCCAAAACTGCCTTTCACTTTTGATCCAGCAAACCAATATAAAACTCAATCAAACTCCTCTGAGCATATACCTAGCCTAAAATTAGTCTTTACATTAGTCATCTCAAGCCTCATTTACTATATTTTCCTGAGATTGATGAGGAGAGAGCCCTCTCCCGACCTGGTAGGGCTAGCTACTAGGTTAAGCGTGGTTTGATGTTACCCTAGACCTGCCTTTCTCAGCCTAAGGTAGATTTAGGCCCTAACAACTGCAATAATAATTAAATTGGAGTGATACTTCCACAAGGGTAGTACTTAGAAGGAGGAGGAGGAGGATATTTGGGTTGCACTAACACTATTTCATTATGTTGATCACATGGGTGTACCTCCTAAATAACCCTTTTCAGGTGGGCTTTGATAATGCAATGATTTGGGGTATATTTGGAAAGATTAATTTCAACCTATTTAACATAGCAAGATAAGTCGATAATAAAAATTCCAAAAAATATTTAGTGATGCCATGGTTGAAATTCACAACATGGCCAACTCGGAGAACCAACAATAGGCCCCATCAACTTATAACCCATAACAGACACAACCCTCTCAACTCCTATGACTAGAATACAAAGTGGCTAACATTGAGTTTGCACTTGAAGTTATAAAGGAATGAATGACCCAACAAGAAGCCATATTGAAAGGTGACCACTTGAATATCCATGTAGGAGGTCCAAACATTGATCCAACTAAAGAGGAATTTACCGCCTCTAAAGTACTAGTTGGACACATATTTTGAGATAATCACCACCCACACTTTAATGATTACAATTCATGGTATTTTTTTCGAAAGGCTAACATGACAAAATTTGATGGGTTAAATCCATCGATATGGACTATGCAAATGGAATATTATTTCTTTCTCCATAACATTACAGATGACCTACATAAACTAAATATGGGGGTCATATATTTGGATGGTGAATGTTAGCAGTGGTGGGAATGGTATAGGAGGGACTATGAAGGTTACATTTCCTAGACCCAATTTATGAAAGTACTTTATGCTTGTTTTAAATGTGAAACTGACCATTTTGGACACTTGATAAAATTACACCAAATAGGCATAGTTATGGGATATATTATCATCTTTGAGAAATTGGAAATTCACATAAAAAGCCAATTTGATTTATTTTTTAAAGAATTTTTCATCAGTGGTCTCAATGAAGAAATTGAAGAACATGCGATGATGCAACACCTACAAACATGGCTAGTGTTATGCAGCAAATTCACCCCCTCATCAGCTTAGAGGGGAAATACATGATAGCTGAAGGAAAGACCAAGATCGCATGCCTTGTTTCCACACTAACGCTGGCTATACACTTGTTAGCACCTAAATCCGCCTTAGGCTGAAAGAAGGAAAAATTCAGGGTAACCAAAAACCAAGCTCAGTCTGGTAGCTAGCCCTACCAGAATAGGAGAGGGCTCTCTCCGAGTCACACGCAGTGAATAGATAAATGAAAAGGCCTGAGATGACTTACAACGAAATATTTGTCTTAGGCTAGTAAGTGAATATGGATAAAAGAAGTGATTTTTATGAATGACTGTGTTTTCTGGGATGGTATGGGACCAATGGACCTCAATGAACAGAGAACGTAATACGAAGGCACGGATTACTTCGTGAGGCAAGATAGGTGGAAAACCTAACAATTTAGTTCAAGATAGTGCAGAATGGATAGATTGATTAAGAAGGTGAAAAGGGCATGGACAACATGAACCCTTTTCACTAGAAGAATGAACACTGAGCATGAAATTTTCCCTCAGATAGAGCAATAAAATTGAATTCTACCTTATCCAACTTAGAAAATTTCACTGAAATGACTATGAAATGAACTATGAAACATAATAAGGTACATATGAAACATAAGAGGCACATTTTCTACACTCACAACCACATGAATCTCATGAAACAGAGCTGCTGCCTTTCATTAATTCTCTATAAAAAATATACAATCCAGAAACAGAGTTTCTTTCCCACAGTCTCCTAGAATTTACAAGCCAACCAACCCTTTGCAAATGGTTTGCATACAATATATAGAATGTGCCATGAAGAGATAGAACGCCCAAAGGTTGGGGAGTTACTCAAATCATTACAAAATGAAGGTGGAGAGCCAAACATCAGCTACAGATGCAGTGCCATAAACATGACAAATGGCTTGGGTGACCCTTTGCCTTCTTTTGACACTTGGATAGATTCACATCTGGAGTGAAACTTCTTTAAAAGCCACCTTTGGTGCCAAAAAAATGAAGTGTAGATGAGGGGGCCCACTTATGAAAAGTCGGGAAGCGAAATTTCGCGAAACAGAGGCATTTTGGGCCTTTTTTCCTATATGCACCGCGCCCTTTTCTGTATGCGTCGTGCCACTTTGAGGCCAGTTTTGAGGCACTTGCAGAAGTCCAAAATGTGCCCAAGTGTCCCCGTTGGAAAGCCTATCCTGGATACTTTCCAACCCAAGTGGAATTTTTTGAATTTGGAGCTCATTTACCCCTCCAAATCTTCATTCTCCCAAGACTGCTTCCTTTGTGTCAAAATAGGGGCAATGAGGCCATTGTTTGGGTGTTTTTGACCTCCTGGAGACTCAAATCATGCCCAAGTTTCTTGCCCGAGTGCCAGTAGTCGTGATTTTGCATGCTAAATCCAAAAATGCAAACCATTTCTCATTTGGAGCTCCCAATCCTACGCGTCGAAAAAACCTGTGTTTGTGCCAAAAAATTCCCATGTGACCAAAATTGTCCCAAATTTCTTGAAATTTGGGCTGGAGGTTCTCTAAGAGGCACTATATTGGGCCATAGAAGCTTCCGCCAAGATTCGAAGCTGACCTTGCACTTTTTCCTCTTTTGTTGCTCTGCTCAGTTTGGCCTTCAAGCTCCTTATTCAGGCCTTTGTGTTCATGTTCCGTGCCCTGTAATGACAATCCATCCTCCTCAATATGGTTTTGTCCCTATTGGCCTTCTCTAGCAGTCTCTCCAGGTGTAGATTGACCCGCTCTAACCAAGACTCACGATCGTTGTTGATCTCTTGCTCCAAGGTAGTGATCTCAATCCTCCTTTGTTGAGCAGCTTGTCGATTCTCACGGATGGTTTGCAGCTCCATGATTGCCTGCTAGTCCTCAAGCTACTTGTTTCTCTGCTCTAGATACTTGATGATCCATCTGGCCCTCTCCACATTGAGCATCAAGTCTTGGATCTCCGTGTCCTACTCTCGGATGGTCATCCTAAGTTTGGCATTTTCTGCCTCTGCCTCATCATCCTGAATGAGGATGAAATCAGTCTCCTACACCCCTGATGGCCCCTCATCATGCACGAGCTTCTTTCCCTTGTCCAGTACCTGTGTCGCTAATGCCGGAAGTGAGGCTCCTTCCACATTGGGTGGAGATAACACTCGCTTTGCTGCTGCAAACAAGTGCCTACTGCCTCTTTGATATGTAATGAAAACTGGCATGGTAGTGGTCTCATGGTGCTCATGCTGATGAGAAGGACCACCTAACTCCTGCTCTGGCTCTGATAGTACCTGTGATGTGCCAAAGAAATCATGGGAGATGAAGTCCTCCCAAGCAATGCCCTACAATCCTAACTGATGATCTACCAAAATCCGGATAAGAGCAAAGTGAAACACACTGTTAAGCTGTTGCTGGGGGGTCTTATGCAGCATGAAGGTGTTCATCCTCTCTATGTTCCTGCATATGAAAAACGGGATGTTCATCGTCTTCACCCTGGTGAAGTGCATGAGCAAGCAGATGTTATAGGCATATAGTCGAGAGAACCTCCCCTCACAGCTGAAGTATTTCATGATCAATCTCATGAGTGGAGTATACTCATCTTTCAAGTATCTGAAGGGAAAGACTCTTGTGAGCTCATTCAAGAATCTGGCCTTGATGTAAGGCTCATAGTGTTGCCTATGCACCTTCTTCTTCTTATGCCACTATTCTCCAACATTTGGTATACCAGTTGCCACTGATATAGCTTCAGGTGTCAATGTGAAAGTGACCCCAGCCAGGATAGACTGACCTCCATGTAGATGAAGCACAAATAGACAGGCCATCTCATGATGAACTCTAACATTTACCACCCTTTGACAAAATTCAAAACATGATAGGTGTTGGAAGCATGACATGGCAAGAGGGCATGCTTGTAATTCGGTGAGGGTAGTGGGCTCATCCCTGACATGTTTGCCACTCTTTTGGTGCCTCCTAGGATCTTGCTCTTCTGAGGAAGAGTCACTTTGTGTTTCCATCTCATATTTTGACGAATGATGTGATGTCATGATTGCAGTATGGATTGTGATTAGGATGCCTTTTTGATGATGGTGTGAGGCTGGGTGCCTTTGTAATATCTGTTACCAAGGGGAACAATGAAATAGGGAGTGTTAGGAAGGGAGTGATGTAATGGGAATAGGGGTTATAGGGAGAAATTTGTTAGGGATATGGGAGGCGTTTGGGTATTTTTATGGGGTAGGGTTTGGGGTTTTGTGTTGACCAAATAGTGGAGGGATAGGGGAGAGGGTTTGGTAGTAATTTAGGGCAGGGGTTTTAGGAAAAATGATAAAGGGAGGATGGGAAAAATGGCAGGTGAGGGGAAAATGATGGGTGGAATGGAACCTTGGCGTTAAAAACACATTTTAGCAACCCTAGCCATCATTTTCCTTAGTGATTTCTTATGGTTGATTTTATGCATTTTGGTGACATTCAAACATCTCTATAAACACCATATAATTGATAAAATTTGATGAGAAAGTGATTTTATAAGGCCTACCTCTCAATTTTATAGGCTTCACCAAAATTTGGAAGTGATTGGCACTTGTTTGGGCCCTTAGTTTGTGTGCGCCGCGCGCAAAGCCCAGTGCGTCGCGCCCTAGGCATGCACCGCGCCCTTAGAAAAATTGAACTGCGGGCAGGATCTGTGTGCGCCACGCCCTCTTTGTGCGCCACGCTCCTTGGAACTTCCTCCAACTCACTCAAACACGCACGATGCACACTTTGCTCTCCTAATCACTTTGCAACGTTTCTTTATGACCTTGATTTGCACAATGACCTTGTTTGCTTGTGGAAACCTTGTGGAATGAAGAATTTGCAGTTATGGAGGAAGATTTCAATCAACTTCAGGCCTTTTAGCCTTGTGCGCCGTGCCAGTGTAAATTTACACTGGAAATTTTCTCCCAGTGCGCTACGCTCTCTATGTGCGTCGCGCCTTTTTCCAGGTGACTTTTCGAGGCCCTCCTAGTGTCCAAATTGGGTACAGGATAGCTTGTTGGAAAGGTATTTGCATCTACCTTCTAACCCAATAGGAATTGTTCAATTTGGAGTTCATTTTCCCTATCCAATATTACATCTCCCAAGACTAGTCAAAATGTGCCCAGTGAGGCTGCCTCAAGGCAAAGTACTGTTGCAGTCAACTTTTGAATGCCTTCCCCAACTCCAAATTGAGCTCATGATAGCTCATTGGAAATATCTTTGTGTCTAGGTAGCATTTGAGGCATCACGAAAGTAATTTGGCCAACCAATCTAGGAGAACACTTGATTTTCCCAAGGTCAGTTCAGAGGTGTATCAATTCTCCCAAGGCGATTGTATTTTTGACATTTCTCTAAAACCATGACACCTATGTAAAAAGTGAAGGACATTTTTATTCCTTGGTATCTTGTGGACAAAAACCTCTCTCATTTTTCCCAAATTCATCTTTTATTGATCAGAAACATCATTTGAGTGAAACTTATCCCGATGTGTCGGACAAGGGATTTGCCGAAATGAAGCCAAGTGAAGGGGATAGGGGGCTTCTAAATTATTGGGAAAATTATTGGAAGTAGGGAGGGATTTCAAGAAGCAGGGGAAAGTGGAATTTCAAAGATTGAGTGAGGGGAAGGGGTCCAACAAGGAAAAACACAGGTCCAACCTAGAAAGTTGCCAGGTTGTAGCAAGAAACTAGGGTTCGTGTGAAAATGAGGAATTTGGGAGATCTCAATGATGGGAAGTGTTTGATAAGGTATTTTAAGGATAGGGGAAGGTGTATGAACATCAGGATACAATTTTTGCCAATGATTTGACTGTCCAAAAGAAATTGCCTTCAAAACCCTATGAGAGGGAAATGACCTTACCTAGGCGCAACTGAAGCATGAACAAGGTGTAAAACAACCCTCTGAATGATGGTACACTTAGGTAAACGGTGACATGGACCGAAATTTGGACAACTTTTTCAAGGGTAAAATCAACCCTATACCTAATTCCTAGTGACCAAATTTTGCTTGAAGACTCACTGAAATGAAAAAATTTGACCTTGACACCTTAAAATCACTTTGTAAGAGCATTTTTGATCACTGGAGGAAGGTTGCAAAGGCTAACACTAACATTGGCTTCAATACGGGATGGTAGCTCCTTGGAGGTGCCAAGAACAACAAATCTCTGGAAGAGCTAGACAGTGCCTTTTTGTCCATTGGGCTATGGAGTCATTACTTCGACAGACCACACAAGACTCTGACTCATTTATTTATTGAAACCTGACACAGACCGACTTAATTATGGAATCAACATGACTGAAAAACTGACTCAATGTAAAAGGAAATGACTCATGACTGACTTAACTAAAACAAGAACTTACAAAACTTGTTTCAATGGCAGCAGTCCATCAAGATTCGAGGGTTTTCAAATCATGATGATAGCCACCTGCGTACTAATGCAATATGTACAATCATGTGTAATGTGTCTGTAACCAATCAAGTAGATGCCTCCTTGATTGATTCTTCTGATCAGATCTTCTGGTCAACAACAGATACTGGTAAATGGGCTTCCAAAAACATAATTGACCATGATCTCCTTCATCACTGAATACTGCAATAATCACCTTCACTATTGACTATAACAAATCTGCCATTGGATCTTAAAAAACATGAAGATTAACCTCTTGCTGGAAAATCAAGGTATCTTTTTCTCTTGATTCTGGTCTTTCTTCATAAATAAGAGTATGTTCTGGGTCCTCAAAAAATTCTGAACAAGTGGATGAACAAATCTCCTTTCCAAAGAACATTTCAAAACATGAGACATATGAGGAGGAATCTGAAAGGGAATCCTAAATGGTCTGATCTTCTGAAGTCTGAATATATGGTAGGTCATATTCATACGATATGATAGCCAGATTCTCATTACATTCATCACATTCATCAATCATGAGAAAAGCAACTTCAGATGTTTCTTGAAACCTAAAAATAACATTTCTATCATCTACCATAAATTCATCCAGAGGAATTTCTTCAGTTGCTTGGGCAAAGATCTCATCTTGCTGTTCATGAGCTGACTGGATTACCTCTTCATGAAGACTGTGTTCTGATGACATGAGAACATTTGGATCCAAAACTCTGTCTTCTTCATCCCAGATGATTTCAGAAGTAGGGTTCTCTTTCATGGGACTTAGTACAAGGTTTTCTTGGTCATCACATTCTGAATCTACATCTGAAATGGTTGTCTTAACATTATCACATTCTGAATTTGAAACTTGATTTCTCTGCATGTTGTCTTCTTCTATGGACAGATTTGAAACGACACTTTTTCTTTCATCACTTTCAGCCATATGGAACTCTTCAACTTGCTGATCTATAAAGTTGTTCACCGGGCTGTCATCCTTTTCAAAAGAGGAAGAAGTTTCACTAACACTTTCTTGACCATGTGTGCACTGCAAATCCGCTTTAGCTTGAGCTAGAACATAACCGTGCAAGAGTTGATCCATTTCGTCTTCAGACAAAGGAGATAAGACCTTTTGTTTCCTTTTGCTCAAATAGTGATTGTCTTCATTAATTTCAAGTGAAGGTGTATACAAATATTCCTCATACTACTGATCCATTTCATGTAATTCATGTTGACATTCAAGATGCAAAATTCCTTCATTTTCCACCATACAAAGATCTTGATTCTACTGCAAAGTTTCCTGAGCATCTTGATGGGACTCTTCTAGTTTCTCTTCATGTTGCTGAAATGGATTCTCATACAAGGCTTCCATGATCTCATCATCCTCATAGTATTTTTCAAGGCTTTCAATAAAAGTAGAAGCATGTTTGCAACAGTCATGAACTAGATTTAATGATGGATAAGAGTCTTTATATCTTTCAATGAACAGGGCATGAAAATCCTTTAGACAGTAAATACAAGCAATGGGAAAATTTTCATACCAAGATTGGGCTTCACCTTCCAGAGTGGCCAGGAATATCTTCATCAGGCAATCTTCAGGAAAATCAAATTTCAACTTGCGAATATGCATGTGAAATCTAACTAGATGTAAAGCAGCGTCCTTCTTACTATCATCTTTAAACGTAGGCAGATTCCTTGACCAATATACCTTCAGAATTTTATTTGGAAAGCCTGGAATGTGATCTCGGCTCATGGGAGTGTATCTTCTTGCAATCTGCTCCATTTTAAGAAATCTCAAAGCTACTGATCCCTCTGCAGTGGAGTCACCATGAAGCATTGGTTGCTAGTTTCTTCAGTGAAAGGAGTCGCCAAGTGAATGATTTCAGCCGTCTTCTTATGTCTGGTCATTGTTAACCATCAACCATCAGATCTGAGCTTGATAGATGTACTGGGACAAAACAATCTTCAAGCAAACCATTTTTTCCCCAGTGGAGTCGCCACTATGTTAGCACCTAAATCCGCCTTACACTGAAAGAAGGCAAAATTAAGGGTAACAACAAACCAAGCTCAGTTTGGTAGCTAGCCCTACCAGAACAGGAGAGGGCTCTCTCTGAGTCACACTCAGTGAATAGATAAACAAAAAGGCCTGAGATGACTTATAGTGGAATATTTGTCTTAGGCTAGTAAGTGAATATGGATACAAGAAGTGATTTTTATGAATGACTGTGTTTCTGGGATGGTATGGGACCAATGGACCTCAATGAACAAAGAACTTAATATGAAGGCACGGATTACTTCGTGAGGCAAGATAGGCGGAAAACCTAGCAATTTAGTTTAAGACAGTGTGGAATGGATAGATTGATTAAGAGGGTGAAAAGGGCATGGACAACATGAATCCTTTTCACTAGAAGAATGAACACTGAGCATGAAATTTTCCTACAGGCAGAGTAATAAAATTGAATTCTACCTTATCCAACTTAGAAACTTTCACTGAAATGACTATGAAATGAACTATGAAACATAACAAGGTACATATGAAACATAAGAGACACATTTTCTACACTCACAACCACATGAATCTCATGAAACAAATCCACTGCCTTTCATTAATTCTCTGTAAAAAATATACAATGCAGAAACAGAGTTTCTTTCCCACAGTCTCCCAGAAGTTACAAGCCAACCAACCCTTTTCAAATGGTTTTCATACAATATATAGAATGTGCCATGAAATGATAGAATGCCCAAGGGTTGGGGAGTTACTCGAATCTTTACAAAATGAAGGTGGAGAGCCAAACATCAGCTACAAGTGCAGCGCCATAAACATGACAAATGGCTTGGGTGACCCTTTGCCTTCTTTTGACACTTGGATAGATTCCCATCTGGAGTGAAAATTCTTTAAAATCTGCCTTTGGTGCCGAAAAAATGAAGTGTAGATGAGGGAGCCTACTTATGGAAATTCGGGAAGCGAAATTTCGTGAAACAGAGGCATTTTGGGCCTTTTTTCCTATATGCGTCACGCCCTTTTCTGTATGTGTCGCGCCACTTTGACACCCATTTTGAGGCACTTGTAGGAGTCCCAAATGTACCCAAGTGTGCTTGTTGGAAAGCCTGTCCTGTCGACTTTCCAAACCAAGTGGAATTTTTGAATTTGGAGCTCATTTGCCCCTCAAAATCTTAATTCTCCCAAGACAGCTTCCTTTGTGTCAAAATAGGGGCAGTGAGACCATTGTTTGGGTGTTTTTGACCTCCTGGAGACTCAAATCATGCCTAAGTTTCTTGCCCGAGTTCCAGTAGTTGTGATTTTGCATGTTGAATCCAAAAATGCAAACCATTTCTCATTTGGAGCTCCCAATCCTATGCGTCGCACCGGTGGCGCGGGGCGTCTAGAGAAAAAACCTATGTTTGTGCCAAAAGATTCCCTTGTGACCAAAATTGTCCCAAATTTCTTGAAATTTGGGCTGGAGGTTCTCTAAGAGGCACTATGTTGGGCCACAGCAGCTTCCACCAATATTCGAAGCCGAGCTTGCTCTTTTGCCTCTTTTGTTGCTCTGCTCAGTTTCGCCTTCAAGCTTCCTATTTGGGCCTTTGCGCTCATGTTCAGTGCCCTGTAATGACAAGCCATCCTCCTCAATATGGTTTTGTCCCTATTGTCATTCTCCAACAGTCTCTCTAGGTGTAGATTGACCCGCTCTAACCAAGACTCACGGTCGTTGTTGATCTCTTGCTCCAAGGTAGTGAGCTCGATCCTTCTCTGTTGGGCAGCTTGTCAATTCTCATGGATGCTTTGCAGCTCCATGATTGCCTACTGGTCCTCAAGCTGCTTGTTCCTCTACTCCAGATACTTGATGATCCATCTGGCCCTCTCCACATTGAGCATGAAGTCTTGGATCTCCATGTCCTGCTCCCGAATGGTCATCCTAAGTTTGGCATTTTCTGCCTCTGCCTCATCATCCTGAATGAGGATGACATCGGTCTCCTGCATCCTTGATGGTCCCTCATCATGCACGGGCTTCTTGCCCTTGTCTAGTACCTATGTCACTAATGCCGGAAGCGAGGCCCCTTCCACCGTGGGTGGAGATAACACTCGCTTTGCTGCTGCAAACAAGTGCCTACTGCCTCTCTGATATGTAACGAAAACTAGCATGGTAGTGGTCTCATGGTGCTCATGCTGATGAGAAGGACCACCCAACTCCTGCTCTGGCTCTGATAGTACCTGTGATGTGCCGAAGAAATCACGGGAGATGAAGTCCTCCCAAGCAATGCCCTGCAATCCCAACTGATGATCTACCAAAATCCGGATAAGAGCAAAGTGAAACACACTGTTAAGCTACTGTTGGGGGGTCTTATACAACATGAAGGTGTTCATCCTCTCTATGTTCCTGCATATGAAAAATGGGAGGTTCATCGTCCTCACCCTGGTGAAGTGCATGAGCAAGCGGATGTGATAGGCATATAGTCGAGAGAACCTCCCCTCACAGCGGAAGTATTTCATGATCAATCTCATGAGTGGAGTATACTCATCTTTCAAGTATCTGAAGGGAAAGACTCTTGTGAGCTCATTCAAGAATCTGGCCTTGATGTAAGGCTCATAGTGTTTCCTATGCACCTTCTTCTTCTTATGCCACTATTCTCCAACATTTGGTATACCAGTTGCCACTGATATAGCTTCAGGTGTCAATGTGAAAGTGACCCCGGCCAGGATAGACTGACCTCCATGTAGATGAAGCACAAATAGATGGGCCATCTCATGATGAACTCTAACATTTACCACCCTTTGACAAAATTCAAAACATGATAGGTGTTGGAAGCATGACATGGCAAGAGGGCATGCTTGTAATTCGGTGAGGGTAGTGGGCTCATCCCTGACATGTTTGCCACTCTTTTGGTGCCTCCTAGGATCTTGCTCTTCTGAGGAAGAGTCACTTTGTGTTTCCATCTCATATTTTGACGAATGATGTGATGTCATGATTGCAGTATGGATTGTGATTAGGATGCCTTTTTGATGATGGTGTGAGGCTGGGTGCCTTTGTAATATCTGTTACCAAGGGGAACAATGAAATAGGGAGTGTTAGGAAGGGAGTGATGTAATGGGAATAGGGGTTATAGGGAGAAATTTGTTAGGGATATGGGAGGCGTTTGGGTATTTTTATGGGGTAGGGTTTGGGGTTTTGTGTTGACCAAATAGTGGAGGGATAGGGGAGAGAGTTTGGTAGTAATTTAGGGCAGGGGTTTTAGGAAAAATGATAAAGGGAGGACTGGAAAAATGGCAGGTGAGGGGAAAATGATGGGTGGAACGGAACCTTGGTGTTAACAACACATTTTAGCAACCCTAGCCATCATTTTTCTTGGTGATTTCTTATGGTTGATGACATTCAAACATCTCTATAAACACCATATCATTGATAAGATTTGATGATCAACTGATGGTATAAGGCCTACCTCTCAATTTTATAGGCTTCACCAAAATTTGGAAGTGATTAGCACTTGTTTGGGCCCTTAGTCTGTGTGTGCCGCGCGCAAAGCCCAGTGTGTCGCGCCCTGGGTATGTGTCGTGCCATTAGAAGAATTGAACTCCAAGTAGGCTCTGTGTGTGTCGCGCTCCTGGGTATATGCGTCGTGCTCCTTGGAACTGCCTCCAACTCACTCAAACACACACGATGCACACTTTGCTCTCCTAATCACTTTGCAACGTTACTTTATGACCTTGATTTATACAATGACCTTGTTTTCTTGTGGAAACCTTGTGGAATGAATAATTTGCAGTTCTAGAGGAATATTTCAGTCCACTTTAGGTCTTTTAGCCCTATGCGCCGCGCCTCCCATGTGCACCGCGCCAGTGTAAATTTACACTGGAAATATTCTCCCAGTATGTCGTGCCTTTTTCCAGGTGACTTTTGGAGCCCTTCCCAGTGTCAAAATTGGGTGCAGGATAGCTCGGTGGAAAGGTAATTGAGTCTTATTTCCAACCCAACTATAATTTTGCAATTTGGAGTTCATTTTCCCTATCAAAAATCAAATCTCCCAAGACTGGTCAAAATGTGCGTAGTGAGGCTGCCTCAAGGCAGAGTGCTGTTGCAGTCAACTTTTGAATGCCTTCCTCAACTCCAAATTGAGCTCATGATAGCTCATTGGAAAGATATTTGTGTCTAGTGATTAATATACTCATCAAGAAAGTCATTTGGCCAACCAAGCTAGGAGAAAACTTTATTTTCCCAAGGTCACTTCAGAGGTGTATCAATTCTCCCAAGGCGATTGTATTTTTGACATTTCTATAAAACCATGACACCTATGTAAAAAGTGAAGGAATTTTTTCTTCCTTGGTCTGTTGTGGACAAAAACCTCTCTCCGTGTTCCCAAATTCATCTTTGATTGCTCATAAACATCATTTGAGTGAAACCTATCCTGATGTGTGGGACAAGGGATTTGCCAAAATGAAGCGAAATGAAGGGGATAGGGGGCTTCTAAATTCTTGGGAAAATTCTTGGAAGTAGGGAGGGATGTCAAGAAGTAGGGGAAAGTGGAATTTCAAAGATTGAGTGAGGGGAAGGGGTCCAAAAAGGAAAAACACAGGTCCAACCTAGAATGTTGCCAGGTTGTAGCAAGAAACTAGGGTTTGTGCGAAAATGAGGAATTTGGGGGATCTCGGTGATGGAAAGTGTTTGATAAGGTATTTTAAGGATAGGGGAAGGTGTATGAACATCAGGATACAAGTTTTGCTGATGATTTGACTGTCCAAAAGAAATTGCCTTCAAAACCCTATGAGAGGGAAATGACCTTATCTAAGCGCAACTAAAGCATGAACAAGGTGTAAAATGACCTAGTCGAACTTGACATGATAATGACAACCCTCTAAATGATGGTACACTCAGGTGAACGGTGACATGGACCGACATTTGGACAACTTTTTCAAGGGTAAAATCAAACCCTAGACCTAATGCCTAGTGACCAAATTTTGCTTGAAGACTCACTGAAATGACAAAATTTGACCTTCACACCTTAAAATCACTTTGTAAGAGCATGTTTGATCATTGGCGGAAGGCTGCAAAGACTGACACTAACAACACTAACAACCCGCTTTATAAAGCTTCTCAGTAAGCCTAGGGGTGCGTTAGTGATGCTACTAACTCTAGTTGTTAGTTTGGGAACAACGTTAGTGGATCCTAATGAAGTTCTAAAGGTCAAAGGAGTTAATTGACTCATAAATATCTAGATATTTTCTCCTAAATATACTCAAGAAAAGCAAGGAAACATCTCAAGTTCGACCTATTTGAGGGATTTCTAAACCTAATGAAGGAGTCAAATGGGAAAGCGCTGAAAATCATGGCAACTTCATTTCTTTTACCCTAAGGAATTCATGGAGGAACCTGGAAACCCTAACTCAATTGCTGCATAAGCAAAGCTAGGGCTATGGTGATGGAGGTCAGATCATTTGAAAGGATAGCATACTTGATTGTTGAGCATTGTCTCAAATCAGAAGAAGTTGGTAAGAAGGGAGAGAAAGAGAGAAGCTGGAGGGGTAAGGGAAGGTTGATGCAATAGATAGTTGTAATCACTCTTCCGACATTAATATAGAACTGCAGTTGTACTGTATACTCCATGGTGTTGGTATTATCAATCATTAGCTTGTTTGTCCAATACCTTTTAGCATGAGTAGCGTAGTTATGTGTAAATAGATGTTCTTTTATGTATTCATGTATCAGTTATCAAGGTTGTATGCTGTGATTATGCTTGTCTCTTCTATGTGTAGGACATGATCTGGAGCTGGCTCAGGGGACTTCCACCTAGCTGCATTGTTCTCTCTAGCAAATCTACACGGAGGCTTGAGGTAATCTATTTGTCCTACTTTGATAGTTAGTGATTGTTTATGAACATGCATGTAAATTTGTGACGGTTGCAGATAATCTTACGGTTTGCCAAAGGTCTCGGAAAGACCTTTGAGGGTATCTCCATTCTCCATACACCGTGCATTTTATCCTATAGTAGAATTGGTGACTCCACTTGGGACTATACATCTAGTTCCCGGTTTACTCGGACATTTATCAGTTTCCTCCTCCTTCTAAGACCTTCCTATACTTCTGCATTCCCTTTCTGACCCACCAAAACCTTGTTGCATTCTGCCTTCACATATTCAGACTTGAATCTGATCCAAAAGGCCCTATTTTGAGTTGTTTTCCCACACTAACGCGGGTTAGCAGACTACACAGTGCTTTATAAAGCTCTGTGTCTGCATACACAAAGTGTTAGCAGACCCAGTAACTTTATGTGACCTCTACTACAGAGTGTTAGTCCCCTAAAATCTCGATATACAGCTGTGTCTACAAACTCAAGGGGATAGGAAGCCTGCTCATGGACTGAAAGAGGGTTTGCAATTGCATTTTGTTAACAAGATCGGTGTCCTGAAAGATTTTTTTTTTGTTGTTAGGAAATAAGTTTTTTCTTTCTTAAAACATTATTATGAAAGAAAGATCCACATTGTTTATTCATTCTTTTGTTTAGCTGGTTAAAAGCTGCTTTATTTTGGTTTCAAGTAGTTGTTAGGAAAGCATTGGAAAGATTTCTATTGGTTATGCATGTGTTATAATGAATAAGATGCATGGAACAAATATGAATATGCGAAAGACTCTCACCTGTAGAATACAACTCATTTTCATTGAATTGAATATTTTTTAAAGCATTGTCTTGTACATGATTTTTGAGTCAGAGTCCCATCACATTTCATACGTTAACTCCCATACTGAAGACACTAAAAAAGTACATATAAAATTTACCTAAAATCGATCAGTAACTCTTTATTGAGAAAACAAACATTAGTTCAGGCTAGGATCTTGGGATAGGCGGTGTGAGTAAACTGCCCAAGATCAGAAACCAAAACTAGTGTCATCAAAAGAGAGAAATTTCCTTCTACACTTATACTACCGAGACCACTCCAGTCAAAGTGGAGCTAAATACGAGATAGCATTGGAGTGTAAGTGAAGGTAGCCTGCCTTTGCTAGCAACTCCTTTGGGTATTCTATGTATTGGGGATCCCCTCGAGGATTTCAGAGCTGAGTCATGGACTCATGTATCCTTCCCACACAACTTACTGTTTGCGACTATGTCCCCCGTGGTAGTGTTTGTGATCTGAGGTATCCTTAGTGGCCAAGCTTTTAGGGACTTACACAAGGTGACCAAGGTGGGCTGCCCTATTACCTGACATAGACAAACCTACTTTGCCTTCAGTTTTTGGGAGGGTGCTCGCCTTCATGAGAGTACTTGGCCCCTCAATCTAGGTTTGGGCAAAGCTCTAAAGTAACCATGACTATACATTTGGCCAAACCTCTCTATTATTCATTATGATATTGGGTTTCATCTCCAGTGATCAGTGCTTATTAGACAGGGTCATTTCCCTCTATTTGTTGATTGATCAACTTAGTGTATTTTTTATATTTTTTAGGTACTCTTGTGCTATCATTGAGACTTTAACAAATATCATGATAAAATTTATTGATAAAAATTAACAGTCACTGTGGCTACATTTGGCCATCATTGTCAATATAGATGATTATTAGGACTTCCTCCACTCATTGTGGAAGATCTACCGAGCTCTAGTGAACCAGATTCCCCATCTTTGGGGAATCAGTCTTCTAGATCTCACACAGAATCTATTTGGACAACTGACGATTCGAGTTTGCCGGAGGATTTCTTCCTCCCTTTAACCCTCTGCTCAGGAATCCATTGGAACTAATCTTGGTTCCCGTGGCACCTATACTCCCTGTCTCTTTAGAAGGAACATTTCCATCCATCCCGTCGATGACTAACAGGTCATGGAACTTTGTGGACACTTTTGGCCCTCCACCACTTCCCCAATTGACAGCCACGACCACACCGTTGATGGCGAACCCCACTATCCCATTTGTCCCAAGTACAACCACTCACATGACACGCTCCACAAGTGGAACCCAGACAATGCCAGGTTCCACCCCTTTAGTGTCAAAATGTATACCTTCAACAAGTGCTACATACAACACTCCTTGTAACGCTCAATATAGCACTATTAGCGTGGTTCCCATCCACCAACAATATGGTCGACAACCATTGTACAATTAAAACCCCCAGATTCAAGTATCTAGGGGCATTCCCAATATGCACATATTGGTTGGGAACGTAACATTTCCCCCTCCATTCTCAGGCATGCATGGTCAGTGACTAATTGACATGAGCGTTCCTTATGTCAATCAAGGACATATGGTTAGTTCTGTGGTGGGTGAGAATCCTCAAGGACGTCCCAACCAATCCATGGGGGCACCCTACTCACAAATTCAAATAAGTCAAGGGGGAATTGCTTATCCTGGGGGAAATTCTATACCCCAACATTAGATTTCCCATGGAAATCCACACTACAATGCCATACCCCAAGGCAACTACTATACCACGCAGCCTATGTATAATATTGGGACTCAAACGATGGG
>APFE031712561.1:30476-46207 GCA_000404065.3 Pinus taeda
GATCTACCTGTTTTTTCGTTTGATTTTGCACCGAAGTGGCGTTATCCTTTAAAAGTTGGAGAAATTGTTGTTGATGCTTGTTGTGATCTTTCACTGCTTGAACCTTTTTCTTCTTGATATGTCCTTCTATCTCTAGAGTTTGGGGAGTGGTAATTTCTTCAAATCCTTTACAAGATATGGTCGGATTCATTTCTTGATGCTCGATGTGATCTTTCACTTCTTGAACATTTTTCTTCTTGATATGTCCTTCTATCTTGATAGTTTGAAGAGTGGTAATTTCGACCAATGAATTACAAGATATGGTTGGATTCATTTCTTCTTTCTTGATGTGATCTTTCACTTCTTGCACCTTTTTCTTCTTAATATGTCCTTCTATCTTGAGAGTTTGAGGAGTGGTAATTCTTGCCAATGCTTTAAAAGATATGGTCTGATTCATTTCTTCTTTCTCTGGGGTGGGGTCTTGGTGTATATCCTCTTCTTCTGATGTTTCTTGATCCTTTTCTTCCTCCTCTTCATATTCTATGTAAAATATTTCTTCTCAGCACACTTATGACCTTTAGTGCATTTGCTATCACAATTGTAACAAAGCCCTTTTTCTCTTTTTTCTTCTAATTGTTGTGGTGTAACCCTTGTAGGTTGTGGAAGGCTAGGAGAAACAACACTTCCATCTTTATAGTTGTGAGGGGTAGACTTCCTTGTTTCCATAATTTTACTTTCCAATATGTAACAAATCCCTTTTACTATTTCCAATTGTTGTGATGTTGCTCTAAAGAAGGTGTTGCTCTTTGTATCCTCATAATGTGTTATCATTTCCTCCGTGAAAATTGACCACATAACAAGTTTTTACGAGAACAAAGCCCTTTATACCATAAAAATTGATCCGGTTCTAAATATGAAGATGCAATACATACCTTTTGTAACAGTGGTACACCATGTAGATCAAAATATTGCTCCATCTGACGTATCCAGTTTACCGGATCCTTGCCATCAAACTTCTTCATCTTGTTTTTTCTTGATTTTAGGAGCTCAATCTTGAAATGACGGTGACTTTGTACTTTCAAATCTTTAAGCTCTGAAACTACGACCTGTAATATTCCTCTATGTCCTCTTTCCAATGCCACCAGTCTAACCCCAATTGGATTCTCCAATGAAGAGTTATGCGAAATCTCCCACAGTGACCTGATTATAGACTAATTCAGTAGAGATAACTTGTACGACGTGCCACGTGTCACTGTTTCAGCCTTTGACTCTGAAAAATATATAAATGAAAACTACATTCTGTCCTCTTTCTGTACCTTCTAACGAAATTTCAAACCGATGCTCAGAAAGAAAGTTATGACGATTTTCCCGAGGTCACCTGTTTTGAGTGTAATTTAGAAGTCTGCAAAAAGGCCAACTTCCTCAGATCATATCTCCGAAAATATCCCACGAAACGCTATGAAATTTGGACCCAAAGTTCAGTGCCCAGTTTTCTCAAATGGGTTTTTTTGCGACTTCTGAAACGTCACAGAAAAAATGTTATAGCGAAAATGCCACGATGACTTGTTTGGAGCAGCGAAACCCTAGAATCCAAAGCTCTGATACCAAATGTTATGAAACCAGCTCAAGAAAAGAGAGAAAAGATAGATCAACGACTTAGAATTCAGCCTCTTCGAGGGGGCAACCTCCTTTACATTACATAAATGAACAATTCTTGGATGATACAAATGACAAAACCTCCTTTCTATATATAGGAGTCTAAGGAGTCACAATATAATCTAGCCGACCTAACAATAATAATATAAAGCCACAAAAATAACAATAGAGGGATTCTATGGGGCTCAGTAATAACAATATGGGGGCAATAGGGGCACAAAAATATTAATAAGGGGTATAACTACAATAGTAATGGGGTAATCACTAGTATTATAGGGACCCAACATTCAGCACCTGATAGTCAATACAGAGCCTCCAGGTCCCATCCTTCTTCTGTGCCAATACAATCAGGCTCCCACAGGGTGATGAGCTTGGCTTGATGTGCCCTTTCTATAGCAGTTTTTGAATCTACCACTTGATCTCATCATTCTCTAGAATAGAGCATTGATAGATCGGTCCATTCAACAGTGGCATTCCCGAGGTCAGATCGATGGAGTGCTTGACCTAACAGTGTATAGGTATCCCTGTGGGTGAAGAAAAATATCTTTGTACTCCTCCATAACTTTGTCCATCTGCTGCTGCAGCACAAAGGAGCCCTACCTAGAATTTGTGGCCACAACCTTCTTCTTTCCCTAGGGGTGAATCATATGGAAAACAAATTTCCTGGTCTTGGAAATGATATTACTGCAATTCTTTGTAGTGATCAAAGAGATGGCGGTAGGCGGGGCTACCTCTGGCATCATGTACAACTTATTAGCCAAAGTAATAATCACAGAGTGAGGTCTAGACTCATATACAACATGTCGCTTCCACAAGTATGGTTTTCGTAACAATACATTACAAACTTCAAGAGGAGAAACATCACATAGTACCTCATCCGTGAAGGGCTTGGAGCTATAGGGAAGGTGACATTGTTGGTTGACGCGAAGATCTCATCCTTGGTGAAGCCACCCAATGGTGTATGACTGTGGATGTGCTGTGGTCTTTAGGCCCAAACGATTCACAACCTCTATTGAAATGAGGTTCTTTTGGCTCCCGCTGTCAATAATGAACAGCAACAGAGAACCCTTCACCCACATCTATGAGTGGAAGAGGTGTTCCCCCTCCTCTAGATCTTCATGCTCAATTATTTGGATCTTTGTGGTGGCCATGGTGGCCCTGGGCACCGCATCAATGATCTGCATCCATTTTTCAGTTCGCTTATCGGGTTCTGATTCAAAGTCGAAACCTGCGTCTAATTCGTAAGGCGCCACCAGTCACTGCTTGGCTCAACACTCACTTGTACTGTGAGTGGAGCTCTTATGGAACTCACACCATTTTCCCGTGTCCTTCTTTGTCTTCGTGGTGTTTTTCTTTGCTTGTGGCTTCGGTGGGCTATCTTGGATAGCTCTACCTTCTCTTGGTCCTTTGTTCTATGGTTTTAGGGTGTCTTTTCCTTGCTTTGGATTCACAGATCTAAAGTCCCGCTTCTTCTATTTAAAATTCTGTTCAATCTTTACAGTGTACCCATATGTCTTGCTGAGCGAGAAAATTTCCAGAAACTCCAACTCATTCTGCATGTACTTATGTAGGTAGCTGCAATACTTGAGCACCGAATGTTGCTCAGTATCCTTGATACACAAATTCATACAAAGGGTATGGAAAGTATCTGTGAACTTTGGCACATCTTGGTCCCTTCCCTGCTATATCGTGGTCCACTTTATGTATTTATCTTCATAGCTTCCGATAGGGTAACATTGTTCCTTGATGGCATATCAGAAAGAATTCCAAGTGGGTGCAGTTGAAAACAACAAGGGTTCACTCTCGTCCTTTTGTTCACAATAGGTTTCCCACTAGTCCTTGACGTGTGGGGTAGCTTTAAGAAGTGAAAAAGTAATCTTTTCCTCATTGGAAAAGTCATGAACTGAAAAATATCCTTCCAACAAATTTAACCATTTATCTATGGCATCTACATCTATGAGTCCTTGCTTCCAAAAAACGTCCACACTTCGTGCAACATTGGTCTCAACCCCGCATAGATGGTTTAAGGCTGATCATCAACCAAAGGCATGCTTAGGGGCATATTTGTCTCTGGCTACAACTCTGAATCTGGTATGGCAGGTTATGGCTCAGGTTCGCTTGACGTGGCTTTAAAGCTTGTAGATGACCATCACTTTCCCCCCTATCAAATACAAAGTGAGATTATAGAGAAAAATCAACTGCAAGATTGTTCAATTCTCTAGAACAAGTTTTGACATATGATTGAAATATCTTCTTGGCTGTTAAAGCTCACTGCGAAAAAATGATCCATCCAAGATGAATCTTTGTTCTTGCAGGAGGCTTGTTTTTGAAGAATTTGTTTGAAGAGTGTGTGGTTTTATGACAGTGCTCACATGGATGAATACCTAAAAAATGATCTTTCATATGGCCAACTTGGTCACAGTGTTGGAGTGGTGCCTCTAGAGTGGCTGTTGGATGAAGACACATCACCTGTGGGTAGACGTCAAAGGATCTGGGAAAATTTATGCATCATTGTGTCCCTATGTCCCTCGAGGGGACTTCCTCGAGAAATTTTTTGAAATGATCTCCTACCCCCTCGTCTTTCTTTCTTCTGCCATGGGAGGTCATCGGGTTTTGTGAGGCTGATCCTACAATGGTTCAACCAGATCGAGCCCTAACTCCTTATACCCTAACCTCGTTGGGGACATGCAAAGAAAAACAAAGAAAGAGAAGAATGCTCTGATACCACTAACTTGAACTTAAACAAGAATGAAACAACTTACAGATATAACCATAAACACAGAGATGCAGCAAAAAAACACTTCATTTCATTAATAGAAAAATATTGAATTAAGCTTACAAATAGAATGGAAATAAGATAGCTCGAGTGACAGTAGCTTATCTCTAAGAAGAGATGTGGTAGCTACATGCCTCCGAACCATGTTACAATGAGGCTCAAGGGCCTATTTATTATTGGGAAACATAATAAAACTCTAACCCGAGGAGATGTAACACCAAGATTTTGTGGGCCCCATTTGGGTTAGTTGGGAAACCAACTTCCTAGGGCCATAAATTGGTCATATTAGCTTTGTTTGGTGAGTACGATACCTTGTTGGAAAGGTCTCTCCAAGTAATATAGGTTTTTCCACAGGTCCATGCTTATGGTTATGGGCCTCCCGCAGACCCCAAAAAATATTGTTTAGGGGGTCAAAACTACTCCGGAAGTTTAGGACCCGAAAAACTACTAAAAATAGTAAACGCTGAAATGAACAAGGAATCAGATGAAACTGACTAGGGGGTATAGGTGGAATAGGAGGTTGGACACGAATATCCACCTAGATCATCTATCTCTAGAATTGCAGAGGAAGAAGAAAACATCGTGGCCTACTTTTCGCTTACAAGTGGGATCTTATGAGATCAATAAATTAAAGTTAGCAGATGTTGAAGTTAAATAATTTGAAAGACTCATGTTCAGTATGATAGATTTTCATCAGTATGATCTTGGAGAAGTTATAAAAAGACATTGTTTGAAGTTTCATTTTTTTGGGCATAGGGGACCTATGCCAAGATGGAGGAATAAAATATAAATAATTGTTATATTTCCTCTTGGTCACATGCAGCAGGAAATGAGGCAGGCCCTTCTAGTGCAATTCCAGAACAAAGTGTTACCCAGGAAGTACAACAACCAAAAGAATTCACCCCAATGAGCATCAAGTACAAGAGGAAGGTTTCCCGTAACCCAAGAGAGGAGCAGAGCTATAAGTTCAAGTTGATCCAATCATTCTTAAAATGGTTATGGTAGCAGAGAGGAAGAGGAAGCAGAGAGAAGCAGAGGAGAAGGAGAAAGAGAAAATGAAAAAGGAAGAGCAAGAAAGGAAATAATAGGAGGAAATGCAGGTGAAAAGAAAATAAGAAGAAGAAATACAAAAATATCTAGAAGAAGAAGAGAACCAAAAAAAGAAGGATCAAGGGTTTATAGAAGAAATTGAGGAGAAAATATTTGCCCGAGACTTAAATGTTGAACAGGTGGAGAAAGACCAAGTGGTTGACATCATGCCCATTGTATAAAAAAATACAAGTCAACCTTCGATTCCCCACACATATGGCCACATCTGAGGTGATGAGATGGAAATATCTCCTCCAGATGATGACATAATCATGGATAATTCCATCCCAAACTTTAATGAGCTCCAGAACAAAATAGTACAGGAAAGGAGGAAATTATTCCCTAATGATTTGGTCTAGCCTATTTTCATCAATACTAAAAAGGTTATTTTTATTGACACCAGAAGGAATCCACATAAAATTTTTGTAGCAAACTTTGCCTTTGCAAGAGTTGCAAAAGAAAATATAGATTTCTTGATGACAAAAAATCGGTAAATGGATAAAGATATGGATGTTGCAAGACAACAAGTAGAACATCTCCAAGTTGAGATCCAATGATTGTCTTTCATAGTTTCTTACTTAAAAGAACTTGAAGTATCTATATATGGTGAAATCTAGGCACTGGGAGACACAATGAGGCTGCTTTATGAGGATATGATCACTTGCATAAGGAAGTAGTGACCCTACATGATATGCAAAGGAATTGTGAGAAAATGCGAAATCTCTAAAAGTAATCCATGCAGCCATCAGTGTGATCCAGGAATGGGGTGGTAAGTACAGAGATGCACCTAAAAATTTGGCTATAAGGATGATGAAGGAAGAATAATTGGGTAAGGTCAAGGTCAGAATGCTCATTCAGAGTAACAAAAAACTTGATACTTTTGTAGCCAACGTAATAGTTCACACAGTTATACAATAGCTTGGATTCTTTGGTTAGAACATGCAAGATCCCTTATGTTGAACTATTTACATAGGCAAAGGGAAGGAATGTCATCAGGCAAGAAATCAAAGAGTTTTTGGAAAATTTGAAGCAGGTCACAACCAAGGATTATTTGGAGATCAATAGATAAAACATGAAGAGGTATATAGTTGGACCTGCTAAGGTTAATATGGAGTTATTCTTGTTGCAGAATGAGGTACAAACAAGCTCAAAGATCATTTATCTAGATGCTTTGGAGGCCAAAGTCAGATATCAACCTAACCTTCTGACAAATTTTGGCGAGATAATTTCACAGTACAAAGCTTGGCATCAATATGTTACTACACAGTTACAAGTTGAAGTTGTCGAGCAAGATTTTCCTCAAACTCAAGCTTAATACATTTAGTTTGTCTTATTAGGCTCTAGCCATTTTTGTCCTACATGGAGTTTTGTCTTATTGTATCTCAAATATAATAAAGTGTAAATGTAAGTGGAAATCCAAGAGTTAAATGTGGAATATGAAGAGTCATTAGTCATAGAAAATATAAAAGAATTCCATGAATCATGGGGAATTTCAAAGGTCACCAAGGGAGATGAAGTGTCATCTCATTTGTTATAAATAAACCCTCATAAATCAAGAAAAGGGCTTGGAACGAGAGGTTTATAGCCTTGGATTTTGTAGTCTAGCATAGGAAGAGTATCATTATTTGGAGAAGTAAGTGTTGGCTTCATGTTCCACTATTGTGGCTAGTGTCATATCAATGTAAGTGTATCCTCATAACTTTCACTTAATAATAAGAATCCCTCAGAGCCGGGACACATTCATATATATGTCGTGGATGTAGTAAAACTATTCCTTATATATTTTTGATGTATGTTATTTCATTTATGTTAATGCTAATGAACTAATTTTTTTTCTTTAGTATGTATCTTGTTGAATGCATGTTGTTTATGTCATCATGATCGTTTTTATCTTGTGAACTATTTTGTAGGTTGATTAATGATTCTTTGTATTGCTAATGTGTCACTTATAAGAGAGTAATATTACTTAATTCTAAGGGGATCACTTATTTCCATTTTATGTGAATGAAACTTTCATGTTGTAACAACCCCGAGTTAAAATTTCATGTAATAAAGGATAATAAAGGCAAAATTAGTCCAAGGTCATGGGACACGTATTCCAAGATGAATTTTGGGAAAAAACTAAAGTGGGCATCGCTTTTGGTTTATTATGGCTATGGAAATTGGCAAAGGAATGGAAAAGGAAAAGAGGCAATAATTGGAATTTAATTGTGAGAAATAAGGAAAATAGGAGAAAAGGAAGGTGAAGAGACACAAATTTGCATGCTAAGGAAATTAGAAGGAAGATGAAGAAAAATGAGACATCAATGATAAAAAGGAATCAAATAAACAATTCACAGCTTTTGTCAGTTTTGGATTTGGATTAGTTTCAGAGAGAGAGAAAGCTCCAAGAGGAGAGAGAACAAGCACTTGAGCAAGCAAGCGAAGGAAAGTGGAGAAAGCAAGGAGAAGCTTGGGTTAACTACTTCAGTAGGAATATTTTGTAGGTAATGAGTTACATGTATGACTTCCTAGTTGAGGTGTGAATGCATGGTACATGCATTTATTTATTTGGTTCATTTGTTGTGATTAGCATGGGTTTTCCGTAGTTTGAAAGTGGTTTCAGCCTTGCCTTTCCATTTCTAGGATAACCATGGTATGATGGGATTCATTATTGGTTGAGATTTGGATTACCATAAGGTTTTAGAATCGAGTGAGGTGGTATTACGAAAATTTCCAAGTGTTGGGTGTGGAAATGGTTTTCTCCAGGAAGCCCTTAACAGATGGGTGGAGATAGGAAAATTCCTCAAGGTATGGTGAAGAAGTTCTTAGGAATACAGGCTTGGTTTGGTTTTATTATCTTGGCACCATTTTAGGTGAGATCACGATAGCTTGAGGGTGGAGTTGGTTTAATCTTTGGATTCCCTAGTTGAGTATGTCTTGGTTTATCCCATGATATCCCACATTCATGCTTGGAATATGGCATGAGGGTGATTGGCTGAAAGAAAGATTTGGTTCAGCCCAATCTATGGTCAGGTGGTACATGGAAGTCCCTGATTTCATTGGCTTCTGCATAAGTTAATAAGAGTTATTCTCATATTGTGATCTATGATCACCTATACTTGTTATTATGTTTAATTGATGGTTTATTTGTCATGTTTAATATTCTAGTTATATGTTGGTGATAAGCATGGTTCTATGATGTGATGTAGTTATGACTCTTGTTCATGATTTGATAATTATTTTAATGGTTGGTGAATGCATGGGATAACAAGTGTTGTTGTAGCTACTTGAGAGGGAATTATACCTTCTTGGTGATTCTCGTGTGGAGTTTATAGATTTATGATCACATATGCATTCATGACCTGTAACTTATATGTTTACCATATGTTTGACAAAATATCTAATGTGTACTAGGCAATCTAGATCAAGTTATCTTTTTTAGCTTGAATGCTTGGAATTGTTATTGTCTTAATCATGATTCTGGAAAGTTACAATAAATTATAGGTAGTTATCTGGAGGTTAGCATCGAAATGTGGCTCGAATCTCGGAACCGCTGGCACAGAACAGGTGCATTTTGGCCATAACCACATACAAGTAATATTATGTATGTGTTTGGAGCCTCATAATTGCACAAGTGCAGTTTTATGGGTATGGTTGGGGTGTTTCTCTTGAGAAAAAGAGTTCCATCTAAAGGATTGATCACCTGGGGTTGTTTCCAGGCTCCATATTAGTCCATAGTCCCTGAGGGAGGTCAATAAGTTGTAGTTTTGTAGGCCCCACTTCCATAACTGGAACTTAGAGTTGGGTCATGTCATAGTATGATTCGGAGTTAAACAGGAATACAAAAAATTACATATATAACCATAAATACAAAGATGCAGTAGAAATAACAGCTCATTTCATTAATATCAAATACTGAAATATGCTTACAAATAGAATGGAAATAAGACTAGCTTAGGTGATGGTAGCTTATCTCTGAGAAGAGAAGTGGCAGCTACATGCCTCTGAACTTGATCCAAAATGGATTTTGGATAGACTCCTAAGTCTAAGTGTTCCTCACAGAGGAAAATGAAAGTCTAAGGAAGTTCCTGGATATAGCCCCATTGCAAAGATCTTTTCCTTCTGAATCTACTACAACTTGAATGGGCTAAAATGGACTTAGGATGCAGAAGATGCCCTTTGTTCTTTGGAAAAAGAGGTAAAAACCCATAAAAATGGCAAAAATCCCTTATAAAGGTAAATCACATCGGAAAAAGGTAAGGGGGCAAACTTAAGTAGAGGCGAAAGAAACCCCAATCCATCGATCCAATCGATCAAATCAAAGGCAAACACATATGCGATATCGGGACCCTGGAATCAGCAATTGCGATCATGCGATCCGCCAATCGCCGATGATCAGGTCAGCAAATCGACATCAGTGAAGTACAAAACCCTTGGGCCGTGCTAAACGTGATGTGCGATAGTGATCACGACGAGAAATCTTAGCTATCGGATCACGAAGGGAATGGATGGATAGGATTAAATCAGTGATCAACGATTTCTGGACGAGATAGATTCCATAAGCGCAATTTATAAAATTTGAAATCCGGAAATTCAGATTTTCTGTGTATTAATGCTTTTTGGTGTAAAACCCGAAATATAAAGAAACGACGCCCAAAGTGATAAAATGGACCCGAAGAGGAATTCTAAGCCCGATTGCATAGGTTTTGAGTTCTGTAAAGGCAGATTTTGGGCGGGCCTCAAGCGATAAATGGTTTTGGGCTAGCTTTGCTCGATCCCACTGACTGGTCGACATGTGGCTAGTGGAGGAGAGAGGAAAACCGCCTTTTTTGGCGGGTAACCTCTGTACCTTTAAGCCACCTGAAAATGCATGATGACCATTAGATCGGAGATCACGCAGATCGACGGTGGACAGCACGATAGCAACCAAAGGCGGACTTGACATGATTATAGGGCGGATTTGATAGAATTTGAAGTCCGATAAAAAGGATTTTGTTAGGTTTTTGAAAGTTTCCCTGTGTATTTGGGATTTTGCCCAATACACTAATGCGATGCGATATGATTCTTAATGGCAGACCCGATAGGGATGTTATGGGTGATTGAAGGGAATTTCACATCTGAAATACATGTTCGATAGTGTATTTTCGGGAAAATGCCTGTATAATGAAATTCTCTCCATTTTTCAGATTTTCACATTTGAAACGGCCCCGATTCCTTCTGTAATCTCTCCTGATCATCATGCCACACTATAGCAGGCATTTTTACAAGAAATGATGCATTTTGAAGTGATAGAGCCGTAGAGGGACAATGAATCCCAGAGAAATGGCCAAGGAAGCCAAAAAGTCGGGAAGATGCCTCAAAAGAGCTAGAGAGCAATATTGAGAGAACAAGAAGTCGAGAAGCAGAAGGAGAGAGCAGGTGAGAAAAAAGCTACTGCATAGAGCAGCTGAGGGAGCCTTTGGGGTCACTTTAAGTTCATGTGAAAAGCTAGAGAGTTGAAGGTTGTAGAAAGAGAAAGAAGTCGGAGCCAAAGAGCCAGAGCCAAGATCCAGAGCCAGAGCTAAGATCCAGAGCCAGAGCCAAGAGCCACAGCCAGAGCTGAGAGCTAGTAGCCGAGAGTTTCAAGAGCTAAGGATAAAATGGTATCTAAACCCATTTCTTCTGTGTAAAACAGTGGAGTTGAGCCAAAAGTTTGTAAAAAGGACCTTGCCATAATGCCAGAGAGCCTAGTTGAGTTGACTAGAGCTCAAGGAGATGTAGCCCAAGAGTTTTAGGTGAACTCCATATTAAATTTTTGTCTTATGTGTTTGTGTACTGCTACAATTATTTATTGTTATATGTGTTTATATATCAGTTTAAGAAAATCAATTCACAACACATAAACAATTCTAAAACAGACATAAGCATACACCTATATTGTCAAGCACACGTTTAATTACTCATTGGTTAATCAATAAGACTTGGGAATATTTAAGCTTTGGAAGTGGGAGAGGTTCTTACAAGTTAGACAAGAAGCCTTAGTGAGCCCATTTTCAGATCAGGTGGTATCAAAGCTAGAGATTGGTTAACCTCACCTTCAAAGAAGGTTATATCATAATGCTTGATTGATAGAGAAAAGATTGCTTGTCTGAAATGTGTTTAAAAAGTCAGAGGTTGATTGTATGCTTGTTTGCAGACTGACTATTGTTTGAGTTTGCATAGGTGAAGGGAAAGCTATTTATAGCTCAGTCCAGGAAGGACAAGAAGAAAGGAGAAGTCATTGGCATGATGACAACTTCTACAAGTGAGTCCCCAAATTCTTCTTTCTTCATCACAAAACTCTTTGATGAAGGCATGAAGCAAGATTTGTCCACCATGATGGATATGGTTAGAGAAATGTATGAGGATGGAAGGGAGAGCAGCATACTTAGAGAGCAGTTGAATTCCATGAAGGAAGAGAAGCAGTTGCTTTCTGACAAATTGCAAGAAATGGAGAGGCAACTTCATATTGCAAATATGAACCTGAGGAGTATGCATGAGTTGGAGACACGACTCTTTGTTGCCCAAGAAGCCTTAATCAAGTATCAGCTTGAAAAAGAGGTAAACCATTCCATTTTGTCTTCAAATTCCTCTAAGAATGCTTATATTGGTTCTTTTTAAAAACATACTAAAGGCATAGGTTCCAAGCTAATGTCCAAGATGGGCTATGAAGGAAAGGGCTTGGGAAAGCATGCACAAGGTATTGTTGAACCGATAATGGTTGAGGAAAGGCCTAAATATTTGGGTCTTGGCAATGGACAGTCTTATGGAAAGAGTTCCAAAGTTGCCATGAAGGGCATTGAAACAGCTCCAAGAAGGAGTTGCATTGCAGAGTGTGAAGATTGTATTCAGGAAGAATGCAATAGCTTGAAACATAATTTGCAGGATGCAGGTGTTCAGAGGCACACACTTGAACCAGAGAGTTGGGGAGACTTTGACAGCCTTGAATACATTGATGGTGTTTCAAAGGGAGCCACTTCTTCATTCAATTCACCTCCTCATGAAGGTAATAAAGGTGAAAGAGGTAGGTATAAATCTGGTTCTAAACATTTTCCTTTTGATTGTGCAAAGCATGATAAATTTCCACATAGATATGGGAAAAGTATTGCTTGTTCCTTTTGTGGTTTGGATAACCATAATGTCTCTAGATGTTGGAAGAGAATGGCCACATACAGGAAAATTTTGAAGGAAAGGAAGCAAGAAGCCAAAGGTACATTGGACAAGGCAAATCATGCTGTCAAGAGGATGCATGCTAGGCCCCTATACTACTAGTGTAACCCCTTATTGTTATTAGTAAAACCCCCTTATTATATTATTGTACCCATGTAGTCCCCATATTGTTACTATTGTGCCCCATAGAAGCCCACTATTGTTATTATTGTGCCCTTACATTACTATTGTTATGTCGGCTCTGATTACATTATGACCTCTTAGACTCCTATATATAGAAAGGAGATATTTTCATTTGTATCATCCAAGAATTGTTCATTTATGTAATGTAAAGGAGGTTGCCCCGTCGAAGAGGCTAAATTCTAAGGCGTTGTTCTATCCATTCTATCTTTTTTTTAGCTGGTTCCATAACATTTGGTATCAGAACTTTGGATTCTAGGGTTTCGCTGCTCCTAATAGGTCATCGTGGCATTTTTGCTATAACGTTTTGTCTGCAACATTTCAGAAGAAAAAAAAAACCCATTTGAGATGCAATTTCACTGAACCTTGGATCCCAATTTTAGATCTTTTCGCACTATATTCGCAGAGATATGATCTGAGGAAGTTGGCTTGCGTTGTATTCATCAACATGCTGGAAAATGTCACTACCATCATGTCAGTCTCCCTACTGTGTTGTGAAACCACATTCACCTATGCTCATGCTCCTCAGAATAGCTAAAAACCCTCTTTGCCTAAGTTAAATGAATCATCGCGTCTTTTTATTTAATAACCGCGCTGACAGGCGGAGGTCAGTGTTACTGTTGCGCTGCCAGCGCGGAAGCACACGTCTTTTCTGCGCTGGTCCCATTTTACGGACAGCGCACCCTCCGTTTGTCCTGTTGAGCGCTGACCAGACCTCCTCTATAGTTGATCTGCGATGTCAGCGCGCCAGCTCAGTGTCTCACCCGCGCTGATCCTGTTTGGGCGAATTTGTTCTAACAACCAACCTTCCAGATCCCTCCAGACTTGGTTGTTAGCATTGTTGAGGTCGCCATCCCTTCTATGGCATGTCTGTTCGACTGACCATCCACTTATCTTGGGGGAAAGCTCATCCTTTACCTATTCATGGAGACTCCTTCTCCTTTATAAGCCTCCTCCATTGCCCATGAGCAGCTAGTTTGGAATATAGACTTTGATAGAGGAATTCAGAGCACATTAGTGCTGCTCTTAATAGGCAGTTGGTGTGTTAAGTGAGGATTGCTAGAGCTTAAGGAAGGTCATGAGTTTGTTGCCTTGTGTGAGAGAGAGACCTCTTTGACTTGGGAGATCTACTCCAAGGGTGAATGCTTATGAGACTTGCTGGCTGGACCCTCTTGAGAAGGACTCAGCGTCAGAACATTGGTTGTACCTTTCTCTGTTTTTGATTAATAAAAGATAGATGACTACTGTTATGGTTCCATTCCCATTTGTCTTATAATGGATAATGTGAATTACATCCTTTCTGACTGATGTATAGTTGCTTTTACTAGATTTCACGCTTGTGTTTGTTCTCTCTTTGCATGTGCAGGTGTCCATCCGCGAGGATAATGGAGGATCGTGATCGACCAGAGCGAAGGAGCGAGAGCGACATCTCTTCATCAAACAATAGCGCTGGAATCCAAGTAGGTGTTCATTACCCACTTTTTAATTGCAACTAGGAACTTGCAGAGTAGCATTGATTGATTGTTGCTAGACCCGTTTTGGGCTAGTAGGGATCGCCTCTATCTGTAGAGGGGATTTACCTCTCCAACAATTTGGCGACTTCGCTGGGGACGTTGCTTGTGTCTTTTGTCATTCATCCTTGTTTGGGTTTGATTGTTATTCTCTTGTCAAAGATTGGGGATTAGTTTTCTGTTTTTGATTTCCTGGTTCACTCTGGGAAATGCTTTAATTGTTTTAAAAGCTATTGCCTTGGTTTGGGAGCTTTTGGTTTGATTTTGCCTGTTTTTTAGCCTCAGCACGGTTTATATCAGAACAGTCGCGCTGACATCGCGCATCTGTTTCTTTGACTTCACTGTCATCGCGCTTATACATTTAACAGTCGCGCTGACCTTGTTTTCGGGCCAACGCCCTTAATCCATGTCCTTCCGTGCTGACAGTGCAAAGTTGCTACGCGTGTTGTCTGGTTAGCGCTTTGTTGCTGAGGGTCACCCGCGCTGATCCTGTAGAATTGAATTTTGTTCAATTTTGCCTCTTGGACCTGTTGCTTTAGCTATCCCCTGTTCTTTCCACCTGGTTTATGACTTGTTTTATGTTGTCTGAACTGTGAGATACTTGCTTGCGAAGTCTTGTTCTGCAAGGGTTCGTTTATTGCTTGTTTTTCATTTTTGCAAAGCCTTCCTTCTTGCTTTCACTGCTTGGTTTGTATTTTTCTTTGACTTTTACAGTTGCTGGAGTGTGTTGAATCTTTATTTGACTGGTTTTAACTTCCATCCTCTGGGTGTTTGCTTTTCTCTATTGATTTCGCACCCTAGCCCTAGGGCATCTAGTGGCCGTGTGTGTGTCAAGCCTTCCGCGGGATCTTGTTTTCTTGTTTGACCATCCAACTTTAGATTTGCTTTTCACATTTGCTCGGCGATTGTTGAAAGTGTTTTGGTTGTGTTCCAAGTGATTGCCTTCTTCCTTTGAATTCCTTTTTGTCTTGTTGAGCTTAGATCACATAGCTCATAAACCTTAGTTTTTCCTTTGATTTGGAAAACTGCTTTGGTATCTTGGGGACTTTGTTGTCTTTTCATCGAGTGATTTTATTTCATTTGCTTGGTGTAGCTGTCTCTCAAAATCATTTTAAGCATTTTGTGCCATTGAAAAGAAAATCAAACTAGTATCTATTGCATGTAATAGTTAAAAGGAAAAGAACATTTCGTTGATTTGTGTTTTCAAAAGAAAAGTTTCGTTTCCTTGCCATTAGTTGCATTAGGTTGTCTGATTGCTTGAGTTCATTTTGTTTGATTGAAAAATTCCTAACCTTCTCATAGTTAGAATTCATCGAACGAAATGATGTTCTTTGGCATGTAGTTTGCATCTAAGTAATTGTGAGAGATCA
>APFE031712567.1:0-13972 GCA_000404065.3 Pinus taeda
TGGCATTTAATCAAGTCTGAAAGCCTTTGGCAAGATTTAATTTATTTCAAATACATCCACCCCCTCTCAATCATGGATTGGATTCGTAGTCCCAGTATATCCTATGCTTGTGCTTCCATCATCTAGAAGGCAATCTCCCAATCTTTCAATATCATCAAGAATGGGCTAGCATGACAAATTGGAATGGAGCGTAGGTTCGTTTAGGAACAGATGCCTAGACTGGGTGTAGGAATGCCCATATCCTACCAAGGTCCCTTCGACAACTCCTCTCTAGGATAGGAATCACAAAGATCGCCCAAACTGTTGTAGACGGTTACAACCTCTAAATGCCTCAGCAATGGTTGGATTGCAAAGAATTGAACATATTGGACATATGGTACTGGGTCTGGAATCGTTTCACTGGGGCACTAAAGGAAGCTAATATCAGGCTAACTGAGAAAGAGGACGAGCTCATTTGGGCCACCATCCCTCATGGATGATACTCCCCAAAAGCAGGCTATGCGGCCCTTATGATAGCCCGAGAAAATGGCATAATCAACTAGTGGTGGCACCCCCTCTAGAAACTAAAATCCCCCCCCCCCCGAACACCAAGTTGTTCATGTGGTGTATTCTCACAATAAAAGCCCCAACTGAGTTAAACCTCATGAAACAAGCTTTTCACGGTCCCTCAAGATGTTGTTTCTGCAAATCCAATGTTAAAGATACAAACCATCTCTTCCTCCTCTGCCTGGTCACGGCACAGTTTTGGTCCCATATAATTTCATTCCTTAATTTGAAGACAAATTGGTCCGGCCAAAATTTCAAGGAAGCATGGCACCATTGGTGGTCTGAGGCTCACACTCAAAAAGATAGAAATCTACCCCTGATTGTTTATTGGGGCATTTGGATAAACATGAACTGACTGATCTTCCAAGATGCTCCAATCAACTAGTTAACCACTTGTACCAACTATGTTGCCATTTTTATTCTAATTCCAAACTCCCCGAATAGCAAACCACTTCGGGTCATCACTCCAGAACTTTTTGATACCAATCTACCATGGGGTTATTTTGATGCCATGCCATTAACGGGGAGCGCAACAATCTCCCCCCTCAACGCAAGCCAGGTGTGTTTCGAACTCGAGACCTTTGGCTCCGATACCACTTGTTGGAGTCACGATTGTCATTACACCAAAACCCGCAAGTGTTAGTAAACAAAGACATCGCTAGATTTAATCACATGCCACCAAACACACAGGAGCGTTGCATCAACACCCCATTAACAGAAAGCGCAACATCCCTCACTCAGGAATTAACTTGAAACCTTTTGACTCTGAATACAAGGGCTCATAAACATTTTCGATCCGATGGAATCTTCCCCTGCTTATACAAGGAAAATTGCGTGAGCATTATATTTTACAATATCATTTCCAACTATCTACAATGCATATTTCTTATTTCTTATTAAAGACGATGGGTAATGGTGGAAATAAGGATGTGTCTCTAATTCTGGAGTCTATTCAGCGAAATTTAAATCATTGTTTGTCTTGCTATCCTGATGAAAACGCCAAGAAGACGTGAGTTGCATGCTTTCTTTCATGTCCAGTTATCAAATGGCTGCCTATGAAATTAAATCTTACCTTTTCTTTTGCTAAAAATTAAGATATAACAACCTTGTAAGTTGAAATGATGTCTATGTTTGAAATTTTCTTATGGAACTCGAATTTAGAGTTCATTCTATGATTGTCAACTTTAACTATGGATCTCAGCTCCTTGGCCAAAATTAGAGGAAACTAATACTAATTTCCTCCCCATGCCAAAGCCGTCAGACCCTCCCAATAGTTGCCAGACCCTCCACATGCCACCTTTATTTTTGTGGATGGGGTGTTCTGGCTATCCAAATTAACCACAGGTGTCTACTCAACTAAAAATAAAGAGGTAGCTCACAAGTTATCATGATATCGATAATTTATAAGTTTACATATTTCAAATTTGAATGTTTTGTGGAATATATTTCCACTAAAATTTAAAAAACAAAAAAAACTTAATTTTTTTCTATAATTCAATTCAATATCATTATATAAAAAATCATATCATAAATTTGAATGTATATATATTATATCAGGTTTAGTAGCAATAATTATATTTTAAATATAATGTTATGTAATAGTGTTTGTGGCTGTTAGGTACATAGATCCATTTTTACAATTATCACTATATTATTAAATATTTATTTGATTTTTTATTTTTAATTTTTTAATTTTATCATAAAGTTTTAACTCTTTAACTATTAAACAAAAAATGTTTTACATCGGTTCACTAACAAATAGTTTTATAATAATTAATTATATTTTTAATAATTTAAATTATTAATTTAAATAAATGGGAAACCAAATCCATACACATTCGTAAATAACGTGTAACAATTAAATAATTATTAAATAAATATTTATTTTTTTATAATAAAAAAACTTATTAATGTATAAAATGAAAATCCAATTCATACTAAAAAAAACCTCATTAACAAATGGTAACATTAAATAAGTTTATAGTAAAAACATCTGAAAAATAAACATGACGTACATTATATCTAATTAATTTAAGTAATCATCCCAAACCCACAAACTTTTTTTCCACACATCATAATATCAATTAATTTATTAAATATAGATTATTAATTAAACTTTTTAATATGTATCAGTCATTAAATTAAATAATATATATTTTAATTTATAAATAATATAAATTCGTGTTATCTTTTTCTTATATTCATACATATAAATATAATTAATATCTTTATTTCTATATTCATTCTTGTTATATTTAAAAATATAAAATATGATCACAAGTATATTACAAAATTATAAAAAAGTTTAATTACAAAATTTATTTTTTATTTACCCTCAACGTCCGCTAAATTCGGGTCCCCATATGTACAACTCACCCTGTCTTCTTCCAGAACCAAAGTTATGCTAATTCAAACTTCTTTTTCTCCCACGTCTCCCTTGTCCTCTTGTGCTTTCCGTCCTTAGTATACTCAGTGGCAACGCTCTACTGTTACTAGTTACACATTCAAATTAATTATTGTTTTTGGATAATGGTTGCTCAAGCATAAAAGTAATCGTTGACCTTGGCATTTATTTAATCCACTGTATTTATATGGTTATCTATATTCTTAAGTATTATTGGACTTCTAAAATTAATTATAGACTTTGTCTCTATACAAAATTAATTGTTATCTATATCCCTAAAATTAATTATAGACTATCTCTATATCCTCATAATTGTTGGGCAACCATAAAATTAATATCCTTATGATTGTTGCACAACCACAAAATTAATTGTTAACTGTGTATGTATATCTTTTTATTTATTAATTCTGTATGTATATTTTTTTATTAGTATTGTTGGATTGTCGGATAATTTAAACCTACAATCAAATTAAAAATACGCAAATGCCATCTAACTTATATTTATTTAAATTTAAAAAGTATAAGCGGGTGGCCTGGATTCTCATTGAAAAAGAATTCAGGGGAGGTTTTCCAGAGACTATTAATTTTACCTGGGCGCTGTCCAAATTTCAACAACGTTTGGACTACTGGGGTGTTCTATTTAGGTGTTCCAACTGTCACAAAATTGGACACCTTTTTCCTAATTGTCCATGTCGCCCGAGTGGCAAACTGAAGAAAAAGGTTGTATATATCCCCTCCTCAGCGCACAATAGAGATACTTCGGCTTTTGTTTGGCCTTTCTCCACAGAGATATACCGAGCTCCTGTCATATCCAACATCGCCCCTCAATCATTGAAGGGTCGCTCCCTGGATCGATTTTCTAGTCTTCCACATTCTCGATCCGTCTTTGTGGGCCCTTCAAACCATAATTATAATTTATCTGCTAATCGACCGCGATCTTCCACAATTTCTGAAACTCCTTCTCAACCCCTTTTTGACCTGTCGGCCAGAGTATCAGGCTTCTCCAATATTTCGCCGCCACTCGAATTGGATCCGGACCCTGAAATTCCCCTCCCTCCTGCATCATCTAAGACCCCTAGGTTTGATCCTGCGTCCGCCCATATTCAATACATTTCATCGTTGCCCCAATCCCCTTCCTCCCACATTCCTCCCATCCATGGATCCCCGCCTCCCCCTTCACCTGGACGCTCTTCTGGTTTTAAAAAATTATCTCCATATATAGCTTCCTCCCCTAACCCCCCAACCCATGGACAGGTACATGACCACAAAGGAAAGGCTCCATATATCCCTATTTCCCCTCCATTATCCCCCCGAACCTCTCCGCATAATTCTTTTGACCAGGACATCGACCTCCTCCTCAAAAGAGCGTCTTTAAAACTTCAGCCTTTAACTGTTCATCGTCCCACTCGTTCCCCCTCACCCAATATTAGCCCCAAATCTGCAAGAAACATTACTGTCCGCCGCAAAGAGAAGCGTGGCAGCAGGCACTTCCGGGGTAGGAAGGGTAGACTGGATTCGTCAACCAGGGATCTTTCCTTAATTGACATACCTGTTACAGAAATTGCTGATGAATTTTTTCCTAATAAAAGGCCTCTTAGAGCTTGTCGACCTCATGAGGTTCCCAAATGATTGACATTCTGTCTAGGAACATTCGGGGCCTTGGAGCTGATCCCAAATTTATGGCCCTAAAACATCTTTTTGTCTCTTCGAAATCTAAAATTCTTCTTATCCAGGAAACCATGCATGATAGCTCTCAAAACATCTCTTACTTCAGGCGAATGCTACCGTCATGGCATATGGTCACTTCAAATGTTGTGGGCATGTCTGGTGGACTAGCTGTGCTATGGGAACCCAAGTGGATTACTGCTGTTGCATTTCAATGATTTGCTGGCATTCTCATGCTGGCACATTTCCGTGGATCCTCATATCCCATTCACATATTGAATATTTATGCTCCTTATAAAAATCGGTTTCCTTTCTAGAATTATCTGCATTCATCTGAACTACTTGAAATTAACTCTTTGATAATTGGTGGAGATTTTAACTGCACTTTTTGTAACGACGAAATATGGGGCAATGGCAGGAAATATGATCAGATGGGGAGATTCATCCAGGAATCTATTATTCAAAATGATTTTATTGATGTCCTGCCTATTGATCAGGGACCAACCTGGGACAATGGAAGATCCAACAGCTCCTATCTAGCGAAAAGAATAGACAGATTTATTTTCCATGAGCGACTGATAGAAAAATATGGGCCTCCTACTATGAATATCATTCCATCCTTCATATCCAACCACCAGCCCATTTCTTTTCAATGGAAATATGTTGGACGCAGATATGGATATCCCTTCAAGTTCAACCGTACTTGGCTTGTTGATGTACAGTTCAAAAAATTTATAAATGATACTTGGAAGCAATATCCCATGCAGGTAAATGACTCTCCCCGGAAATTCATTGACCGCCTACAATCCCTTCGAATGGAGGTTAAAAAATGGCAAATTGAGAAAGCGGCCTCCAATAAAAAGGAGCTGAAGAACATATGTAAGGAACTAGAGCACTTATCTTCACTTCTTAAAAATCCTTCCATGCCATCCTCCATCAGAAATCGTATTTGGGTCTTAGAAAAAAGAAAACAAAAGATTTTAGAAGAAGAAGAAGCTTCGTGGAGGCTCAAAAGTCGTGCATTATGGCTCAGAGAGGGAGATCAAAACACCGAGTTTTTTCACAGTTTGCTAATAAGAGAAGGGAGACTAATTCTATTTGGGAGATCAAGGATGAGCAAGGAAATTCTCACTCCTCATAGGAGGCTATCTCTAGAGAGGCTGTGAAATTTTTCAAAAAGGCTTACAGCGAGGATTCTGTCTGCAATTTTGAGGATATTCTATGGGGAATAGACCCATACCCCACTATGTTTGATGAAAGTCTAAACAGTGCTCTTATTGCTGAAGTTTCAAAAGAAGAATTATTGGCAACAATGAAAACATTCCAGAAAGACAAGTGCCCCGGGCCGGATGGGTGGACCATCCACTTCTTTGAATTATTTAAGAAAGATATCCTTAAGATGGTCAAGGATTCGAGAACACAAGGTATCATAAGCCAAAAGATCTCCTCAACATATATCACCCTAATTCCAAAGCTCTCTTCCACATTTTTAGATTATCGGCCTATCTCATTATGCAATGTATTATACAAGATCATATCTAAGATTATAGCTATTCGTATTAGGAACACTCTATCTCTTCATCTGTCCACAGAGCAACATGGGTTCCTTAAAGACAGAAATATCTTAGAAGTGGTGGCTCTCACCCAAGAATGCATACACTCAATGCACAGCAGGAAAATAGATGCGGCTCTTTTGAAAATCGACCTAAAAAAGGCATACGACTGTGTGAACTAGGGCTTTATAAGATGCCTTCTGGCTAGGATTGGCCTAGATGTCAGGTGCATTAGATGGATCATGGCCTGTGTGGTGGATGTAAATTATGCAGTCCTCATAAATGGTGCCCCAACTCCCTTCTTCAAAGCGGCCAGGGGCTTACGACAAGGCTGCTCCCTATCTCCACTTATCTTCATCCTTGTTATGGAATCTCTGAGCTTACACATAAAGATAGCGATTCATCAAGAGAGATGAAAGCCTCTCCCCATTAGCAAGGACAATTTCATGTCACATAACCTTTTTGTCGATGATATCCTTCTGTCAGCCATTCTGTGCAAAACTACATGGATATGTATCTTTGAAATCTTGGAGAGATTTCAAAAAGCCACCGACATGTATATCAATGACTTAAAATCTTCTTTCCATGTCGCTAATGTAAATGGTGATACAATCACATTTCTAGCAGATCTATTCCACATTAAAGCATTTCCTATCCTAAAGGGTTTCAAACATCTAGAATTTAATTTGAAACCTGTGGGCTACAGAATGGCTAATTGGTCGTGGATTCTGGACCAGTTCTACAAGAAAATATCAACATGGGAATACAGATGCTTAACAATTGGAGGTCGCGCCATTCCTACCCAATCCGTGCTGGTACAAATCATGGTTTATTGGGCTCTCCTTTTCTATATCACTTCATGTATAATAAATAGTCTAAACAGAATGATAGCCAATTTCATTTGGAGTGGACAGAAGGGTAAGATTAAATATCATCTCAGCAAGCTTTCGAAGTTGACTCGGCCAAAAAACATGGGAGGTTGGGGCATAATGGATTTACACTCCTTCAGAAGAGCCTTCTATATAAATCAATGTGGAAAGTGATTATGGGAGAATCCAACTGGAGCAAAACTATCAGAGCTAAGTATATGGACAACCCAGACATAATATATTGGTATAGACAGCGCTCCACTGGATCCACCAATGGATCATACATATGGAGAGGCTTTAAAAGATTGGAGCCGTTTTTCAGAAAAAAATTTAATTTGGAAATTCCAAACAAGATCCAATATTATTATTGGTATCGATGAATTTGCAGGTGCGGGAGAAAAAATCCATATCTCCCCTCATCTTCTGAGAATTTTACATTGCAGGGGATATATCTTTTGGGCCAGTGTTATTAAAAAATGGGACGGTGCCATCCCAATCTAGAAATCGGCTTCTGAAATGCAACTAACTGGTGCTCTGGAATCCCAATGGAACGCTATCACCTTTTCCCTGCAATCGCGTGGTCTATATCGCTCGTTGGACAGGGATTGCATCATTTGGAAAGGTCTCGGCAGCACTTCGGTTGTATGTGCAAGGCATATATATCTCCAGATTTTACTAACAGAATTCGATACTTGTGATAATATCTTTCCGCCAGCATTCTGGAAATCTGGATGCCCTTTAAAAATCATTATTTTTGCCTGGCTGGTTTTTCATGACAAGAATCTCACTTGGGAGAATCTCCAGAAGCGCAAATGGTGTGGGCCTGCTATATGCTCCCTCTGTAGATCGAATACTGAGAATAATTTACATATTTTCCTACAGTGTCCTCAATCCCTGTTGATTTGGCAGCACTTATCTGCACATTTTGGCTTTGCCATTGTCAATGCTACTTCCATCTATGAGGCCTTCAATACATGGAGCAACATGTGTTGCAAGTGGAGGTCGATCCCTTTGTTAGCAATCTGGGCCATTTGGAAATGGCGTAATCGAATAATTTTTTACTCCAAAAGGGAACCGTTTTATAAAGTCTTCGAATCTATCCTTTGTTTATATGAAGCACTAGCTCAGCCTCGACATCCCAAAGTCATACAAGGAAAGAACCAGCAGCCCATCGATGTCTATGAATACCCCTGTGCTTTTTTTATGGCGCTGCTCAGCATGACACATGTGCATGTGGTGTTTATATAATTCCTGAAGAAGGTCAAGCTTTTGAAATACATTGGAACGGAGCACCTGGAACCAACAGCAAAGCAGAAATTATGGCCCTGGATGGTCCCATTTCTTTCTTTGACTTCCTTGGCCTCAAAAACTTTCATATTTTTGGAGACTCTAAAGTCACCATCGACCATGTACTATCTAAAAAAAACATAAACAATATACATCTCTCTGGCTAGTTGAACAGGCTTCAGGCTTTGTGGCACAACAAGAAGGACTACACAATCTCCCATATTGCCAGGGATAAAAATTGGAGAGCAGATGCTTTGTCAAAGCAGGGGCTAACATCACCATAGGGCATATGGAGGTTGCAAATTACAGTGGACAACACCTCCTGCCAGATCCAAGACTTTTCCATGTCGGGTACATATTTCTCTATTTTGTGATGTCAAATCTGGTATGGTTTCTGCTTCCCATCTTTTGTCTCATACTATTGTCGTTTTTTTTTCATATATAAACTTGGCTCATGGCACTGATTTTTGGAATTCTATATGAATATATGTCCATTATGCAATATTTTCCTCATGACCTCTATGTAACAGATCTGATAAGGATACATATATCCTTTCTCTCCTTGTGGTTTTGAGCCACAATCCACTTTTCAGATCAGATGATTCCCATATCTACATTGCTGTACATTTTTGTTTTGGATGAATATAATATATCTATATAGCTTTTTTTCGTGTTGAAAACTGTTATTTCCATTTAATAATTTACACAAATACTTGATTGTTGAAGTGAAGAGTTGTGACTCACTCATATTTTATTTCACATCGATGCTCCCACTTTCTCTGTTGCTGCCAAATTCCTTAAAGGATGTTTTTCAAAAATTAAATCAATTAAATATTAAGGTATAGTTAATCACCACTCCATATTATCGATAACAAGTTTAGCATTGAACATGCATGATAACACTCTAAAATAGAATGACTATCATAATCAAATAACAGCGCTTGACACTGCAATCATAGATATTTCAGGCATACTGTAGAATAAAAATTTGAAATCATACACAAGAAGATTTGTTTTACTTTTGTTTTACTGTGCATTGACTATGCCCTAAAAGATGTTACTCCCATGCTCAACCCCAAAACTAACACAGAGCTAACCTCCACCACAAGAGGTTACAAACAAGTACAAAATTGTGATCGATCACTCAATCATTATCCAACCCACGAGGTGGTCAACGAGGACCACTTCCATAGGGGCCCCATTAAACCTCCATCCCCTCGAGGACCATTATCCTATCCACCACCACAAAAGCCAGACTTCTTATATAACACTGTTGCCTCCATCGGGAACATTGTTTTAATGAAATTTTCTATGAGATTCACTACACCCCATAATAGTTCAACAATAAAACTCAATCTCCACCTAGAATGATTTGCTTTCATTGTCCCATTCTCAATATACGCCATGCCTCATACATGACATAATAGCCATGTTCCATTATTTACTATTATAATAATAAATTAAAACAACCCTCCCTTTGGAATCGAATTTGGTATCGAAAATGTGGTTTCATTTTCTTCCAATTGTTCCATTCATCGTTATTTTTGTTCCTGAACGATTCTCTTGTTTGCCACTATTACGGGTCTAGTCATTGACATAATCTTGTTAATTACATTTGTTGGAGTCACGATTGGATGGGTTTGGTCATTGACATAATCTTGTTAATTACGTTTGTTGGAGTCACGATTGTTGTTACACCAAAACCCGCATGTATTAGTAAATAGACACATTGCTAGATTTAAGCACATGCCACGAAACACACACGGGGAGCGTTGGATTATCCTTCTACACCGCCATTAACGGGGAGCGCAACAATCTACCCCCCAACACAATCCAGGGGTGTTTCGAACTCTATACCTTTGGCTCTGGTACCATTTGTTGGAGTCACGATTGTCGTTACACCAAAACCCGCAGGTATTAGTAAACAGGCACATCGTTAGATTTAAGCATATGCCACGAAACACACGAGGAGCGTTGGATTATCCTACTACACCGCCATTAACAGGGAACACAACAACATCAGTGAAAGATCATTGACAAAAATTTTAAATATTCATTAACATTAAGTTTCAAATTTAAACATGGTTAGAATGACAAAAATTTTAAATATTCATTATCATTTTGTTTCAAATTTAAACATGCTTAGAATGATGATAGTTGCGAATTAAGAATTAATAACACAACGAGAACCATATAATTTTCAAAGTAGTTGGTCCACTGCTGAGAATTTTATTATAAAATGGATTTTTTTTCATTCTTTATAAGATTTCGTTTTAATAACTTCATTAGTACACAAGCTCAGTTATTGACGCTACTAATTGTTATTTAACTGAGTAATCACAGAGTATGTGTGTTATGTCACTATATGTTTTTATTTTGAGATAAATGTTTTTAACAAACATAAAACAATATGTAATGGTGTGTAAATCATATTTGAGGTGTTATTTACAGAGGCTACAATTTCGTGTGGATAGCACTGTTAAGTTCGTGTTCACCTTGATTCTCGATTGCTGGTCACACAGTTAAATGACTGTTACCGGGTGCGTGATTCTTATGTGTGAATGGAGTAAAGGTGTTGTGAGGTGTTCAATAAGGTAGATTCCTAAGTGCGAATGGTGTAAAGATGTTGAGAGGTGTTCAGTAAGGGTAGAAGCCAGTGGAGTTTAAAAGAAACATGTTTTAGGGTTGGGGTTAGAATTTTAAATTTCAAGATATTTAATCTTGAGAGTGTTTAAATTGTTTTTTTATGGTTGGAATGAATTTAGCATTACTAAGAATTTATAGAACACTTAAAATCATGAAACTTGATAACTGTAACTAAAAATTCCAAAAATTTGTGCCAAGCATTTTCAAAATCGTACCAAATTTTCTATTATTTTCAAAGCTTCTACTATTTTCAAAGATAAATTGTAACTTGGTTAAACTACTACTTTTATAAATATATTGGCCCATTTAGTTCCCAGTGCCCACTAATCTTACCACGTTCTCGTTCCTTTTGTTTTAATTTATTATAATAAGAGTAAAGAATGGGACAGGGTTGTTACGTACACTAGTCTCAAGCTTCATACAACCATCTGCGGCTCTGCATTGCCAACCCCGAGAAAATGCCTCTGCCCTTAGATTCGACTAAACCCACCATCAGAAATGTTTAAATGCGTTGAGTTAAATGAAGGCTTGATTCCACAAAGTATTGTAAACTTATATGGAAAGATTGTTTAGGAAATTGTAAAATTATAGGAAATTTTGACACGAACCCAATAGAAATTGTAATATTAACCCACCAAGTAGTTGAGTTACTAAGAAATCAAACAATCGTATGCCTAAAATGCCAAATTATTTTAGAGGAGAAAAGTATTGGAATATGAATTTGGTTGTATTTTCAGTATTGGATTGTTACATGTGAAACTTGAAGTGGAGAGTTGAGTTGTTGGGCATCCAAACCTGCTCACAAATTCTACTCCAACACTTTCAATCTGTAAGAGAGGAGGACCAAAGTCGAATGTGCAGAACTCGCCGAATGTGCAAAACTCGAAGACACTTTTTCTACTATGTTGCAACAATTTTCCAAATTAGCCCGAGTGAATAGGTAAACTGTAAGTGGTATATTGCAATTTGCAAATTGCAAGTCTCATCATATTAAATTTGAGCGGTGGATTGTAACTGGAGAATTACTCCATTAATGGTAAGTACCAAGGTAGTAGGCAGTGGGACAGTGAAGCATTTAAATACCTTTAAGTTTAAACTGCTTTGTGCACCTACTGTTTGTCCTAGACTCCTACGAAATAAGGTATTATAGATTTTTACGTTTTATGTGTTGAAGTAGAAGTAGTTTTGACGGGTTGCAGGGGTGTATCACACATCATATTTGATGTGGACATTCTTTCAGCTCCCACCAAATACGTTCTTAAACCAAAAATACGTCCCACAGAACGTCAAATTCCAGACCTGGTCCCATCCGTCTCCAAAATTAAGGGGATTGTGGTCCTCTAAAATATAGCAAAAGTGAGAACGAAAATTTGTTTATGGTATCTAGCGAGAGCACATTTATAGCATGTTCTCTCCTATTATTATCTAACCTATCTCTTAAGTCAGTGCCAACCACTCCATTATGAATGTGCAAAAGCATGTAAATATAATAATGTAATTAGTTTAAACATATATAATATATATATATATATATATCATTTTTAATAATTATTATTATCTTTAGTTGTTAGGAGAATTATATTCTAAATAAGGATTTATAAAAAAAAATAACATTAAAGTTTTTATTGAATATTAATATAACAAAATGTGAATTAGTCAAAGGGGTTAGCTTAATGTGTTGTCAATAAGTTGTAACTAGTAAAACTAAACTAGCATTTGCACCGGAAGGGCGCAAAGAAACGTCGATATGACTACGAAAATGGAAGATCCTACTGTGAATGATACATCAAACTGGATCTTCTAGATAAAACATTGGGAAACATTGCCAGCACATATTTGTTTTATTCGGCGTTGTTGATCGGGAAAAATGTCTTGATCAACATTTGGGGAAATCCATGAAGTCGAGATTTGTAACTTAGATCTATATATGTTTAAGTGGTGATTCTGACAAGTATAATGGGACTAGTTATCCTTTTACACGGCAAGTGTACACTAGAGGAATAAATGAAAGATAAATTATAATTCTGAAGTATGTATTGCATACATATTACTCTAATATATTGTAAACTATAAGCCTATTAACAGAATCAAGGATAATCCATTTATAATATTAAAAAACTTATAAAAATGGTTGTTTGAGTTCCAGATATATTTGTTTGACGTGTACTAAAATAGAGGAAGAGGTGTGTTGTAGTGAAAACACAACACCCCCATTTTATTCTATCATAATAGACATGGGGGCTTGTTGTAGTGAAAACACAACATGCCCATTTTATTCTATCATAATAGACATGTGGACCCTTTTTGCATCCATTTAGGCTTTGAGTGTTTATTTCTTCAATTTAGCCTAATCATCATTTTCATTAACGCTTGTTTCATCTTCCTGTATGGTTTGCAAATTTAGTCTAAGTTTTACTATTTAGAACTTTAAGTTAATTAAAATATGCAATTTTCTAAAGTTAATAAACTTGTAATTATTATTTTGTTTTAATTAGATTAATTAATAAAACATAGCCCCCAAGACCAAGACTCATAGATTAACCATATTATAATGTGGTGAGTGGCTTAGCCATTTTTAATAAACATGCAAATGTAAACTCCAACCCATATGACAAATGGATTTAATACAAACAAATAAATATAGGTTTTGATGATATATATTATAAAGTGGTTGAAGTATAATGGAGGATCCACATACCACGTAACCCTCCTCCACTCCCTTATATCAGAGAATCCCTCATATCGAAATTTTTGTTATGTGTCACCTCTTAAAAGTTTTGATATGCCAATGCTCCAATATCCATGCCACTCTGATTCTGATATCCCAATGCGCCTCCGACCTCTGACTTCGGATATCTACTAAGATCTGACATCCAGACCTGATATGTTAGGATATTCCGACACATAGGAATAGTTAAGTTCAACTTGGTCTAGTATAGAGTTAAGTATAGAGTTAGGTAAAGTGTGTTTCTTTACCGTTGTACATTTTGTAACTTACAATC
>APFE031712567.1:25261-35762 GCA_000404065.3 Pinus taeda
TTAGAGCATGCTTCAACCCCTGGACTGGATAGGCAGAATGTAGATTGTCATGCATGCATGTAGTTTGTATATGTGCTTGTTATCTATGCAAGGAGATGGTCATTGTTGTAGTTGTTATGACATGTAGAAGTTGGGGATGTTGTTGATTGGGATGTGGTTGTCATGAATGCATTTCGGTCATATATGCATTTGTCATGCATGTCAGTGTCTATATATTTGTGATACATGCATTTATATGGTCATGGTTGTTGTGCATGAGGTCATGGTATGCAGTTGGTATTATCATGCATGGTAACTACGATGATGATTGAGATGATGTTGTTAGTATGTTATGATTTTAATGTGTTGGCTGAGATAGAGCAGGAGATGCAGATCACAAGGCGAGGTTGCAGCACTAGACATCGAGGTAAGATCATATCGTCATACATGTTTGTATGTGGGGTATGCAGGTATGTTCGTTAATGGTTGTTATATGCATGTTTGTCATTCTATTGTTGTTGTGGTTACATGCATGATAAATGTTAGTTGTTTTGTGCAGTCATATGCACATGTGTCATATAGGCATGCATGGTAGTAGCTTGTTGTTATATGTATTATGGTCATATGCATGATCATTATGGTAATTGAATTTAAGACCTTGATGTTATATGTGTTGTACTAATATGGATTGACCTATGTATATGGTTATGGTTATGATATTCAGGTATGAGTAGATATATTTGTGATAGTAATGCAGGAGCATCCTACTTTAGAAAATCATTGTATATTTGGTTGACTTAGGGGGTGTGATGTTTTTAATTTATTTGTATATTTTTAATAAATTGAGTGAAAAATATGTGTGTGAGGTTTTAATTGTAAATATTCTCAATTATGAGATAATATGAGTGATGATAGACTTGTAAAGATCTCATAGAGGTTTTAGGGATTAGGGGATCCTAGAATATAGGATTAGTTGAGTTAAAAGTGGAATTATAGGATTTTTAGGATTTGGATGAGAGATTTTAGGGATCAGGATAGATATTGTTGGAGTTTGTTAAGGGATCTAGAACCTACTTGGCTTCTAGTCCATTTATATATGGTTTATGATTTCTCCAGTAGATATTTTCTTCTTTAATTAATGATTCTCATATTTTTATGTGCATATTTAGTGTGTGGATTTCAATTCAGTTTTTTTGGTATGTGTTTATTCATGAGAGAGGACCTATGGATAGAGTTGTTGCACCATTTTTGGTATCAGAGCAGTGATGAAGGTCACAACTATCTATTCCCTTCCTGAGAAGAAGCATATTGAGAGCAAGCCTTGGGAGTTGCTGTTGAATGAGGTGGTTGCTAGAATTGGAATCAGCGCTTTTGAAATTTTTTTTTGGTTGTTGTTGTTGCAAGGCGCTACTCATGTGGTTTGCTTTTATTTATTTATCAGTAGCAATGGTGGTAGTTATTTCTAGTGGTCGTAGGTAGCTGATATTTATGGGGCATTGTGCATCTTTGCGTTCAGTTGGGTGCATTTTTCCTTGATACGTATTTCACACAAGACTCTTGGTTATTCCCATAGGAAACTGGTGAACGATGATAGGCTAGAGTCTCTGCTGCGCTCACAATCCATTGCATGTGCGATGCTAAAAGTTGTGAAATAGAATGAATGCTTATGAAGGACACATCTCTATTACCATGGTGCTTCTTAGCTTTGAAATTGAATCCTATTGAGGAGAGAAACTCAAGGGTTTAGGATTTGCAAGCGTTTGTTTCTGCAATTACCCATGGATATTATGCACCGAGATTCGGAAGCCTCATTAGTCTATCTCCTCTTGCATCCGAGCATTACAATAATTTTATTCGACATCACAATCAGTTAATTTGGTGGAAATAATTCCAAATCTGGTTGGACTGAGTTCACAATGTGGAGTTTCGTGTCGTTTTCAGAATGATTAGGTTTATGTTTGTAAATCTACCAGTGGGCTTGGTCACAGTCCAAATCAAGACTAGTGTTCCTTGTTGATCTGAGTGACTTGCCAAATATAATCAGCTCTTATGAATTGAGGAGGAATTGGGGTCGGCAGCAATATATGCATGTACAAGTTTCCACAAGCCTGTAGCATCCTACTAAAGAAAATGTTTAGGATGTGAGGAGATAAATACAATTTTACAGTTTTTCTCTATTTTTCTTGGAGATCTGCGTGGAGGTCTATGTGACTCAATACTAAAATGAATTTCCTTTGAATGCTACCCATATTTCATTAATCACATGCTTTCTCCAATCATAATTATTAAATAAGGTTCACGTGGATAAAGTTCTTCCACTCATTATTTTTAAAATCAATTTCATGAGAAGAGTTTTAAATAAAGGAAAATGTGGAAGATGTGAATTCAAGGTTTCCATCTTTACCTTTTTGGTATTTAAAATATGTGCCACTCTTATTTACCATAAGGCTATGAATATTAATGTAATGAAGTTTACTTACAAAGTGATGATAAGGGTGAAACAATTATGGAAGACATGAAAGTAAGATTGGGAAGTCAATAAATTTGTTTAAGTTGAATACTTAAAAGGTAAATTTGTTTAAGCTAAAAAGTCATTGGGTCAATTCAAGAAAGTCATGACAAGTGTTCAAATAGACAAAATTCCTTGCACAAGTTGATTTTAAATAAGAGAGTCTTTCCATCAAGTCAAGATCCATTGGTGTAAAAGTTAAGGTTAAATTAAGAGTATGTGTCAAAAAGTCAAGTCAAGTCAAAAAAATTGTCTTTGAATGTAATGGGTGCATGATCGGCAAAGCCCAACAACCAAAGTATCATCAAAGTATTGAAGAGTTACTTCAGTTTTTGTTTGAAAAGGATCAAGGTGTGCTCACGAGTAAGGTTACAGTGAAAGGAACCATTGACCAAGTTCAGAGGAGTCAACTTGGTAACATTGTTGGTTATAGTGAACAAGGTGAAGTTCACGACAAAAGATGTAGATTCAAGGAAAAGGCCACGATGATGCTATAGCAATTGGCATTAATAATGACGAGAAAGAGATTGATGAATTAAAGGTACAGCTTGACGTATTGCTAGAACTATTACAAAGACAGAGACACGAATAGATTATGAAAAGAAAAGCCAAATGGCATAGATTGCAAGTGAAGTGGGAGCATAAATTGAATGCTCATCTGAAGGAAGAGTTATTGAGAGTAAATGAAGTTTTGGTATGTGAACCAGAATATGGCTCATTGCTTATTGAAAGTAATGAAGATACAAAGGAGAAATCTACAGAGAATCTTCTTAATCATATGAAGGATTCAGAGTAGCAAGAAGACTTGGTTCTTGCAGCATCAAATGAGGCCGAAAGGTCTTGTATTTTAAAATCTGATAGCTTGTTTGTGGATACAGGACATGCTAAAGATGCTGAAGGTGAACAAATAATTGAAGTTGTTGATAATCATCAAATAATTTCAGATGTCAACATGAGTAATATTGCAGTAGAATTAAAATTTCTAGAAGAATGGTTGGATAATCCAAATTTAGAATGTGACAATATGCCTTCAAATCAACAAAGTTGGTGCAACTAAAGCATAGAGAATGATAACAAATTTGAAATTGAAGAAATGAAAATGTTGTTAGAACATGAACATATTGCACATATGGAAGAAAAATATTCAAATGTGGAACCTGAATGTAATCATGATGAATTGTTATTCCAATCTTGTAACAACAAATTTCAATCAGAAACTAGATTGGCTATTGAAATTGAAGATTTAAAGAGATGGCATGAGGAAGAAAGACTGAAGGACCAGCAGCAAAACAAAGTTTGGAATCCTAGAGGTAGCAAGTCATTGAGTCTTGTAGCTGCCACATTAATACAGAAAAGTTACAGACATCATAGATAGGACTCTATGAATTTTTCTTTTCTACATCGGGAGTCTGATGCAAGAGCATCCTGCTTCAGAAAATCATTGTATACTTGTTTGACTTAGGGGGTGTGATGTTTTAATTTATTTGTATATTTTTAATAAATTGAGTGAAAAATATGTGTGTGAGGTTGGTTTTGTAAATATTCTCAATTATGAGAGAATATGAGTGATGATAGACTTGTAAAGATCTCATACAGATCTTAGGGATTAAGGGATCCTATAATAGAGGATTAGTTGAGTTAAAAGTGGAATTAGAGGGTTTTTAGGATTTGGATGAGAGATTTTAGGGATCAAGGGATATACTGTTGGAGTTTGTTAAGGGATCTAGAACCTACTTGGCTTATAATCCATTTGTATAAATTGAGGAGAGCCTAAGAGGCATGTATGATGTAGAAGTATGTGAGTGAGTGTGAGGAATGAGAAGCCATGAATAGGCCATGATTTCTCCTAAAGATTTTTTCTTCTTTAATTAATGATTCTCATATTTTTATGTGCATATTTAGTGTGTGGATTTCAATTCAGTTTTTGTGCTATAACATACATGAGAGAGGACCTTTGGTTAGACCGCTGCACCAGATAGTATGTCATATTAATTTGGATTGACTTGTGAAGATGAGATAGCCTCCCCTGGGATACATCGAGGTATGAGTTTGATTATGTCGTTTATTTTGTGTTTGAGTTATTGGTGTCTACTATAACATCTATCTATTGTTTGAATGTTTTATTAAGTGCATGATATGAGTATGTGTCTATAAGATTGCATGAAGGAATGGTCTTGATTTAAGACGATTGTACTAACACAATATGTGTTGAGACACCGATTATGTACTTGAGTGCAAGTGGGTGTTAGTTGTAGTATTATGACTTATGATTGTTAGTTGATTATGACATGGTTGTTAGCCTTGGTATATGTTGATTTCAAATTAATAGATATAATGTCTTGATCTTTGGAATATGTCACTGACATGTATGAATAGTTGCAAGGCAATATGTTTGGTATTAGCATGACAAGGTAACAATTGATTTGTTTATATAACTAACAGTTGGGTGATGTGATAACAGTAATAAGACTCGATTTAAAGGTAAAATTAAAAGAAAGGAAGGAATTGGGTGATAATTCCTTTAGCTATGTTTGGAAATGATAATTTGAAATGAATGAGTGCTTTGCATGAATACAGGAATTCTTCTTAACCTTTATTTCGTCTAACATTATGCATATATGTGCTATATTCATGAACATGTATTTGATAGGTATAACACTTGGTTTCTAGTTATGGCTAGATTCGTTAAGGGATTTGAGTTCCTTGAGAGTTGGCAGAGATGTGTTCAGTTACAAGGCAACGTGCTTGGCACAACAAGGTAAGGTAACTGGAATATGATTATGTTTATTTATGCACTGACAATTATGTGTTTATGGCAATATGATGCATGGATTTACATGGAAAAGAGACTACCATGAAATCTTGAAGAAGGTTAAATTGAGATTTTCCTTGGAAGCATTGGGAATCCATGAGGATTGGGTCATGGTGTTTGTGGTTACTTTCGTGCTTTCAATGTTTTTTATTTTTTTGCGCTCGATTTGTAGTTTTTTTTGTGTATGGTGCATGACCATGCCACTTTGTTAGTGGTGTCATATTCCTATTGGTCTTCATGGTTTTCTTCTTGTTTGCTTTTGTTCTTGCCTTTTATGTTTGAGGGTCTTTGGAATTGGTTTGGGAAAGAGGAAGTCAATGGAGCTCAAGTAGAGCTGAATGAAACCTAATAGATAATGTGAGACCTGAATGAATCTCGATGCATGTATAAGGGTAGCTGAAGGCAAGAGTATGATAGTTGGTTGAGTTGGTTGGGTCCAATGGGATAAATGGACGGTGTTAGGATAGTCATGAGGAAGATAACCAAGAGAGGTAAAGTGAATGGATTTGAGGCATTAGATGCCCTGGCTATGTTGAGAATTGTTACTCTCCATGTTGCGCATGTTGTGTATGTATGCCATTGTTTGACAGGGTCATCAGGTTTATGATTGTTTTATGCTAATGTTTATATGTATGTATGCACGTATGTATGTTTTTTTCTAATAGGGTTGTCAGGAATCATTCTTGTGGAGGAATGATTTCTTATGCAGGTGAATGGCATAAAGAGGTTCTTGGTCCTATGAGGAATCAAGTGGGAAGAGTAGCACTAACAGATCTATGAGGTTAGTATCATTTGGATATGATTTGATATTTTGTGTTTGTATTATGCCTATGTTTATGTTATGGACAGGATATGTTGAGGGATACATCAACAAAATGAAAATAGTGTAATCTACGGCATGCAGGGACAAGCTTGGATAGTGGAAAAACACTAGAAACAAGGTTGCTTGATAGAGTCAGTGTGTGGTCTCTAGAGGTGTAGTACTACTATTGTATATATGTTGTACATGTTGTACGTGTTTTACCTGTGATGTTGTGTACATGCAATGTTGTGTATATATGATGTTGTGTACATGTTGTTTATGTAGTGCTAGCACCAGATGGTGTTGTGTATATGTTATTTATGCAGTACTGTGTACAGACGGTGTTGTGCATATATTGGATATGTGGTGTTGTGTACATATGGTGTTGTATGCATGTTGGATATGTAGTGTTGTGTACATATTGTGTTGTGCGCATGTTGGATATGCAATGTTATGTACATATGGTGCTTTGTGCATCTTGCATATGCAGTTTTGTGCACATATGGCATGGTATGCATGTTGTACATATGTTGCTATGTACATGTGATGTTGTGTGCATGTGGTGTTGTGTACATGATGTACATAGGATGTTGTGTGCAGGTGGTGTTGTGTACATGTTGTGCATGTGGTGTTGTGTACACGTCATGCATGTGGTGTTGTGTACATGTGGTACTGTGTACACATTGTGCAGGTGGTGTTGTGTACACGTTGTGCAGGCAGTGTTATGTACACATTGTGCGGGGGATGTTGTGTACATGTGGTGTTGTGTACACATTATGCAAGTGGCACTATGTACACGTGGTATTGTGTACACTTTGTGTTGTGCACATATGGTATTGTGTTATGTGCATTATGTAGTCGTTATATCATGATATATGTATTCGTTGTGTTGTACTCTATGTATGTATATGTATTTTGTTGTACATCGGGTGTAGATGTATGTATTGTGTTGTTTTGCACACTAGATGTAGGTGTATGTATTGTGTTGTGTTGTACACCGTGTGTAGGTGTATGTATTGTGTCGTACACCGGATGTAGGTGTATGTGTTGTGTTGTACATCTGGTGTAGGTGTATGTGTTGTATGTCAGGTGTAGGTGCATGTATTATATGGTGTTGTATGTCGTATGTGGTTGTATATGTGTGATGCACACTATGTGTATGTGTACATGGTTAAAGAGAAGGCAATGAGTGTTTGTCAGGTGTGGCAACTGATCCATTGCATATATAGAAAGGACAAAAGATAAAGGTAGAAGCTAAGAATCGATTAAAGGATAAGTATCAGTATTCTGTTTCAATTTTAATTATGCATGTGATCTATGATTCTAGTTTATGATGATTACATGTGATCTATGATTTTGATTATGATGGTTGTGTTTTGAGCTAATCATTGATATGCTTATACATGATGGTTTGATCAAACAGTTATTTTGACTTGTTGTGACAAGAAGTGAACATAATTACAAGTGTACCTTGTTGACGAGCTACCAATGAAGTATGATTTGAATTCGTTTAGAGTCTGGAAATTATGTGTTTGGTATAGGAAAGTATGAAAATTCTCAGTTGGGTGGTTGGAACTGATTACAAGAAAGTTAGCAGCAACAGTAAAGGAATTGGAACAGACAGCAATATATTGGTAAAGCACTTCAGGAGTAGGCCCATTATGGGACATTGGCACCCAATAGTGTCCATTGGTTACCATGAGCATGTTATGACCAGTATGATGGTTTTGAGGCAAGAATATGCTTTGGTTTTTGGACCTTCTGATGCAAGGAAACCTTGCCAAAGGAGGGGTCACCCGAGGGACTGTGTAGCAAAGAAGGGAATGCTTGCGAAACTTGGAAGGTGTGTGACTACACGGATGGGGGTGATCATATTTCCTGAGGGACTGTGTAACAGAGAAGGGAAGGTAGGGGATGGATTTGATTTGGTCATTAGCATTTCCAAATGGAATCAGAAACACATTGGGAGTGTGCCCTAGGACAATGAGCCAATAATTGTTCACTGAGAGGATAAGTGGTGTAGGATTGTAGCACTGGACATTGGATGTATGCCTTGGCTCTCACAGTGGATTTTGGACTTCCTAGGAAGGAAGTATATCCTAGTACTACTTTGAGGGTGGAGGTGTGAGCCTCTGGATTCCCTTGTTGATTGATATGGGCATCGTATCCTTTTATTTGTTGGTTGAGAAAATGTGCATATGTGTATATGTGTACATTATTATAAATATTGTACCAAGCTATATTATAAATCTCCATAGACGGTATGGTTATTTTTTTATTGAAGCAAATGTGCATGAGTGTATATGTGGTTGTTATTGTAAATATTGTAATGAGTTGTGTTATAAAGCTTCAATAAATGGTATGATTGTCATGTTTTAAGTAGGATGCCATAGTAAATACAGCAACGAGCTGTGTTATAAAGCTGCATGGGTAATATGTTTTTTTTTTAACGGTTTGCTGGTTATAAGTTTCATTGAACACTGAGGATGGTGTTCCCCCCAAGGGGAAGGGTTCTGTAATAGCCCCGGTTAAAACTTCAGGTAAAAAATATAAGAACAAGGTCATGGGACATGTATTCCAACCTGAATGTTGGGAAAAACATCCTAGTGGGTGTTCATTTGGTTTATTATGACTAAGAGAAATTGGCAAAGGCATTGGAAAAGGCTTTGAAAAGGGAAAGATACATTATTTGGCATCTATTTATGAAAATAATGGAAAATAGAAGAAAAGGAAGGTGAAAGGTCACAAGTTGCATGTGAGGAGGAAAATGAAGGAAAATAATGGAAAATGAATAAAATAGAAGCATCATTGATAAAAAGGCTTATGAGGATCAGTTCATGGTTGTCTTTTTGTTGTTTTAACCTTTTGATAGTTTTTGGCTGGAGCTCTCTCTACTCTCTCATACTCTTGCACACTTTAAGAAATATTGGAGCATTCTTGGACCACATTGGATTTAGAGAAACAAGGAAAAGGAAAGTAGGAAAGCGTAAGAGGATAGCGAGATCAACAGCTCCAGCTGGATTTCTTTGCAGGTATCGAGTTGCATGTATGGTTTCCTTTCTAGTTTTGGCATGCACGTGGTTTCTTGGTTATGATATGTCATTGGCATGCAGGATTGCCTATATTGACAATGGTTTACCTATCTTTTCCATTTCCTGGATAGCCATGGTGTTGTGGGTTTATCTTTGTTTTATGGTTGGTGCTCATGTTCCTTATGGTTGTGGGTTGAGTTACTAGTTCTTGGAGCCTTAGTTGGACAAATTCTCTGGAAGCCCTATAATAACTTGGGTTGAGTTACTAGTCCTGGAAGCCTTGGTTGGAAAAACACTCTGGAATCCCTTGGTGGATTGAGTTACTAGTCCTAGAAGCCCTAGTTGGACAAACGCTCTGGAAGCCCAGTGGCAATTGTGGGTTGAGTTACTAATCCTATAAGCCTAGTTGGAACAAACACTCTGGAGCCCTAGACATCTTGGGTAGAGACCGATCTGGTGATGGTTAGTGATGTCCAACCGTAAGGTGGAATCATTGGTTGAGGTTTGAGGCATTTTGGCCTCTGGAAGTGTTATGAAACCAACTCAAGAAAAGATAGAAAAGATAGATCAACGCCTTAGAATTCAGCCTCTTCGAGGGGGAAACCTCCTTTACATTACATACATGAACAATTCTTGGATGATATAAATGAAAAGACCTCCTTTCTATATATAGGAGTCTAAGGGGTCATAACATAATCAGAGCCGACATAACAATAATAATGTAAGGGCACAATAATAACAATAGTGGGCTTCTATGGGGCACAATAGTAACAATATGGGCACTACATGGTACATCAATATAATAAGTGGGTTGTACTAATAACAATAAGGGGTTACACTAGTAGTATAGGGGCCTAACATGCCCCTCTCCTTCAAAAAGCGTTGTCCTCAACGCTTGAGTAGTTCTTGATGCTTCTATATAAAATTCTTGTCCTCCCATGTGGAATCTTCAGCGGGTACGTTCTTCCACTTGATGAGATACTCTGAAATTGATCGATTTTGTAGCTGTTGGGTTCTTGTTTCTATGACTGCTCCAGGTTCCAATATGATTTTTCCTTCCTCTTCAATTTCTGGAAATATTGTTTGAATTGGGATCTTTTGCAACTTTTGAGTAACTGGCCATACTTCTTTGTCCTTCTTCCATTCATCCCTTGCTTCTTTTATCCAATCTGGTTGGATAGTAGAATTGGCAAACAACAATGCTTCCACATCCTCATCCTTTCTTGAGAGTGCATCTGCCACCACATTTTTCTTCGTTGTTTTGTAGATGATTTCAAGGTCATAACCCCACATATTTGTGACCCACTTTTGTTGCTCTTCAGAGGATAATCTTTGTTTTAAAAAGTATTTAAGGCTATCATGATCCG
>APFE031712568.1:3579-30707 GCA_000404065.3 Pinus taeda
TGTGATGACCAGATAATTATGTGAATAAATTCTCTGTTTTTACCATTGTAGGTAAAATGTGGAACATAGATTATTATTTTCTTTATAAAATGGTGAAAGTGTCATTAATTCCAAAACTGAATTTGAATTGAGTTAATTACATATAGTAACTTTGATGAGGAAGTTATTCTCTTTTCTGCTAGATTGTTATTTTTTTAAATATATATATATTAATAAACAGTTGCCAACAAGGGGGCAAAACCCTAACTGTTTTTTCATCCTTCCATAGAAAGATGGGAAAGGAGGCCCGGGCTGTTAAGGAACATACGGGGGGGAAAAGCAGCAAGAAAGGAAGAAGCAGAAAAGACAGTGCTAAGCCTGGTGAGGACCAGATAGCACAGGCACAGGTAGTGCATTATAATTTGCTGAAGGCAGAGGCCTGGCAAATGAGCTTGGGGAGAGATTAGTCTGGATCGATTAATCTCGTGGTTGGGTGGAAAACAAGCAACAAAACATAATCTTCTCCAATCTGAGGAAGGTTCGAAGACCGCACGGGTGACATTACAGGTAACTACTGTTACTGTTTTTATATTTATAAGAAAAGTTATACTCTTCAAATAACAGATAGCTGTAGATTGAAATTGGAACGCTCTGGCAGTAGTTCCAGTACACTAACAGGAGAATAATTACATTCAGTTGAGATGGGAAAGACTATTATTTATAGTTTGACAGAACCTAAGTTATATATATATCTTGAAACAGAGGACTGTTTATTAAGGTTCAACAGAACTTAGGTTAATTATACAACTTGAACAGTGAACTGTTTACAGTCGAATGAATCTGAGTTATTAACTAACCTGAGCAGAAGGCTATCTGGGAGGCTTCAGGAATCTATTTTAATACCGAAACCCTCCCATAAAAGACAAACCGCTGGTCTAAGGGGAACAGTAATTCTATATACAGAAGGATGGAAGGACTCAATAATTGTACCTGTATGAAATAAAGAGATGATAATAAAATAGATGAATGAGCAGCGAATAGATAATGGCAAAGATTTATAGGTCGGGGTGAGATTTACTCCCTTATACTGTAATAAAATTCCTTAGAAATCATATGCTATAAAAGAGGCCTTACTTCCTCCTCTGTAACAGTAAAAATATAGTGAAATTATACAACAGCATTGTAAAATGAAAAGTCATGACCAAACGACATTCATATATATATATACCCTTAAGTACAGGGTCAGGGTTTTTGGAATGAAACTGAACGACAATTCGTATATATTTCAGAAAACATATTAATGAACCTCGAAGAAAACAGTACTCGAAAGCTATGTAATTGGAAATAACCAAGTAACATCATTCAAAGAAATTCCACGAATATATAACCAGAATTAATTGGGACAGTCCCATGAATATAATGCTACAGCGAAACCAGAAATTAAAAACCACTGTCTCTTGTAGGGAAACAACTCCTGAGCGTCGAGCGCATGGAGACATAAGGCCGACTAATATAAACAGATATATATATGCTTTCAAATTGAGAAAACGAAGATTATACACTCTAGTACCAGCAAATTAGGCAACCAAACCCTCGTTGGTAATAAAACCGATTGTTACAGAAAAGTGGAACAATAGCTATATATATAACAGTTAACGAAAGCTCAGAAATATTTATATATAAACGAACTTTCAAAAAAGAAAATCAAACCATATGCTCAGAGCTGAGCTTCACGCGGAGCAGAGTAAAAGACAAATATATATATACAGAAACAGTCATACAATCATTAAACTGTCCTGAAGGGCGCAGCCGGACCAAAGTTAGGAAACCAGTGGCCGCCAAATAAAATCCTTAAATAGAATAAGAGAGAACCTAGCTCTCGGAAATTCATTCATTTACAAATAACCATTAAATAAAGACCTGAAACCTCTTATAAGGTGTAAGCTCGTCACAGTAACCATGGAACATTACATGGACGGAACCCATGACATCGGGCTGTAGAGGGCTTCTTAGCCGGAAGGTAAACAAGGAATCAACATCCATGGGAAACAAGCAAAACACCTGACAAGAGAAGAAAGTATTAAAAATTATTCCTCATTTCATCGCTAACTTCCTATAGAGGTTAGGCTCTTACCGGTAAACGATTTCACCCTGAAATTCTGTGACTGTAGCTCCTTGCCGCCGTGCCGAGTTTTTTCGTACCTGTTCCACCATTCGATGTGTTAACAGTTAGTTCAGAATCAAACCTTAATGTTGTTAAGAAACAAACAGGGGTATGAAAGCGGACTTACTGATAAAATAAGCGATGCCCAAAGAGAACGTTGATCACCCGCATAGCCTCCAGAGATAAGCAAATGATTTCTGTCTATTATCGAAACAAGGAAATCACCTGTGTAATTGACGCCATGGAAGGGTGCCGAATAACAGAGCTCTTATGAGGCGGCCTCTCTCGGAGAAATGAATAACAGAAACCCTAACATGAAGCTTGTAGGGTAAACACGCGGATCTTCCACCGTCCGATGGCAGGATTCAATCCCCATCGTCGAAGCTACCAACATCCCGAGGAGGCAGAGTACTTGTCTGCTGCATTTAAGGAAATATCTTTTTTCGCGATCAACAACCAGATCAAGGGTCGATAAAACCAAGGCAGGTCGACCTGTCCATGCCTCATGCAACTGGTATGTAGTGGGTAGAGTCCGCCATGAGGTTCGGGTACTGCAAATCGTATTGTATACGATTTGTCAATCACCAGGTTGGTAAGTCTTAAATGCAGATATAAATTCTCCTTGGTAATGGAGAGAACAGTATAACGAATGTTAAATAATTGTACTTGAAAGTACACCAAGGGCGGTGGGTCAACCCCTGTCCCAGAATTAGACTATGTACCATGTAAATAAAGAAAAAAAAAATTTACTCTGAACTTTATTATTATTGTTTGGAAAATGGGTTATGACACGTTCCCTGCCGTTATGAGAAGCCTTTCTCGCGAAGGGATTCGGCGCCGAGTCCTCGCCATTGGGCTGTTCCGAATTCACCAAAAGAATCTGTTGGGCTTGTCCAAAATCCAGTACTACATCATCATAAGGTTTCGGATCAAACTGCCAATATGAACTCGCAGTTGCACTCATGGCGGACTGGTTAGTCTGAATCTCTCCCGCTGCCTTACTCAAGCAGCTGCGAAGCAAATCATAGGTTTCAGAATGACCATGAATGGCCAATTCCGCACTGGAAAAATTTGGAGGGAATGTGCACTGCATCATGAAGTTTGGAGGATATCTATCAGCTGTGTGAGATCAAAGATAAAGCAGAAGCCAGGACTCCAAATTTTGCAGGCAAAGAAGTGGAGGCGTACAAAACTCGTGGGACGTGTCGCTTGGACAACTCCCAAGCACTGAGAATGGAACTTAGCCCAGTTGTGTCAAACTCCCATCTACTCAGAAACTATCACACAGCCTAATCAATGGAATCCCTAGACCAGACCAATGGCCTTGTGCCTTCATTGGAAAGTCATTTATAGATTTTATCAGACCCGGCAAGTGGTCATGTGCAACGGCAAGGCATCTTTCCCAGAAACTTCCAATTGCATGACATCACGGGAATACCATAAGGCCACTTCAAGAGTTTCACCTTCTTAGGATAGTCTGTATTTGAAAGTAGGATTAATTTTTTATTGGGGTTAAATTTAAAATAAGGATGGGATGTAATGGTGGAAAGTGGAGGCTTTCTTTTGTTTTGTGTTTTTTTTGGAAAGTGAAAGAGTTTTTTTTAGTTTTTATTGTTTTGTTTTGGTTTGTTTTTTTGTCAGATTTAATTTTTATAAGGGTTTCTTTAAAGTTATGGGGCACTTTTAGGTAGTGGTCAAACTTGTGGTTGCACATAGAGAGTCCATATTAGATGCTTTCATGACCAGTGCATACATAAGTGGATCAAAACTCACCTCATGTCTTTTCTTAAAAAGCTAAAGGATCTTAAATCTAGTGGTTTGATGAACAATTTGTTTCCCCAACTATTTAGGACATGATATAACTAGACCATTTAATAGCAAACACTGATCTAACTTACCCATTCTCCAAACATTTTAATTCAGATTATATATTATTTTTATGATTTTTATGCAATTAATAGGTTACAGCTATAACAAACTACCAAATTTATAAACATACAACCCTAACCCTTCTAATTTTAAACTATACTATGAAAATATAAAAAAAAAGACATACTATTAATTATTATACTCAAATGATATAAATATAAATTTTGTTATACTCTATAATTAATAATTAACTATATATATCTGTAAATATAAATGAAATTATATATATCCATTTTGATGGCAACTTTTGGAATGTAATGATATGTAATATTATATACATTAAAAAAACCTTTATTGTAATTTTGTAATTCGATAACATACGCATCCCACTTAAATAAAGAATTTCTGATGGCAACTTTTGTTACGCTTTATATATATATATATATATATCACTTTTGATTGTAATTTTGTGAATTCGATGAACATGTACGCATCTCCTACTGCATAATTTAAAATCAAGTAACGTCAAATTCAGTTTTGATTGTAATTTTGGTGAATTCGATGAACATTTACACATCACATCTCTTACTGTATAATTTAACGTTTACTTTTGGATCTATGAAGGGCTCGAAGTAATGATTTAGTTGCAATAAATTACAATCTAACGAATATGATATATAAAACCTTACATTATATTAAAGATATACAACAAATCTTCCTAATTCTTCAAGATATAAATATTTATATCTATATTCGATTTATATATATATAATGATAATATAAATCATTATTTATTTCGTAAGTTATTTGTTATCCTTTATATGTAAAACTTTTTTCCATAAAAATATAAATATTATATTATATTTGATTTAATATTATAATATATATATATATTAATATATTAATATGGGGTAGTATTTTATTTTTTAAATATTAAGTGTTATTTGGTATACTATGATAATATCTCCCATTAAGAGGTAAGTGTTTCCTCGTGCATTATATTATTTTTATTATTTTAAATTTTAAAACATTTTTGAAAATTTTGAATTAATATCTAAATACATAAATGAGGGAAAAGAAAAAAGATGAGCCAATCTCTTTTGTGTTGTATTCCGCTGCCATAATTGTACAATTAGTGAAACTTCCTATTCCCTTTTTGCTTTTGTTCCTTATATTCTCTTACTCCTCTTTTGTTTTTGTTCCCCATATTTTTCAATAACTAAGCCATTATAAAGCATCAACTTAAATACATGAAAACAAGGCACTTTATTTAGAATGTTCAGAGTAAGAAATCTTTGTATTTGAATGGAATATTGCCTGTATCTTTTTTTTTACACTTTAAGTGGATTTGAAAAGTTTAGAAATATTTAGATTGTAGTTTTTAGGTGGTAAGATTACAAATTTGATAAAAAAGAGTCTAAAATATGAGATTTTTAACTAAAAAAACGATAATCTATTTTAAAGTCATAGTTTAGCTGGATACAAATTAATATAAAACCTTATAGGTTCACATTGAATGAATTAGAATTATTTATGATATCTAGATAACCTCATCAAATCGAAGCATGATATTTAGATCATGTAGTTATTTCTTTGTTTGTGAAGACACTCCTTTTAAACAACCTTAAGATTATGATTTCTAGCTTCAATGATGCCCTTCTATTTGGTTACATGTACGCTATCTATGATGTTGTCTAAATTTAGCTATGTAACCCATTTACTTGTATATGACATCAATTAGCACACACATGATAGGCTCGACAAGAAACTTTACAAATTTTCTAAGCATGTGTTACCTAGGTTTCCTTTGTTAGTTAGTTCAAATATTATTCTTTTGAGTTATTCCTTAACATAATGGCGTGACACCTTCAATACTTGATCCTTTATGTGCGTTTGTGTCTCACTTAGGAAAATCCTTTCTTGTTAATCTTCACCACTTTACTCTATGCTCCTTCGTCTCACCCTTCCTAGGTGGCCAAAATGGTTGTAATGAATAATATATGACTCCCCAAGTGATACCATGACCATGATTGCATTGAGTCAACAACAACAAATCAGTAAGAATTCCTTTTTAGTCTTCCATACATTAATCATCAAATCAGTAAGAATTCCTTTTTAGTCTTCCATACATTAATCATTGAATACCTTGATATATAGATAGTTTATTCACACTATGACACGTGGACATTAAAACCACCATGAGGAAGGAAGAGAACATATGTAAACCTTCCATGTTACCCCAAATTTCATGTCACATCATGAAATTACTTTAATAGTCATCAATAAAGAAAAGAGTCTTATGAGACCTCCATTAATCTGAAAATAAGGATAGTACATAGTGTACGATTCTCAAAGTGTTGGTTTTCTTTCCTCAGGTCTAAATATTAAGTCATCTTAATATGCTTTGGCTCTAAAAAAGCTTTGAGATACCTTGATGAATGGATAAGTTGGTGTTTTTGATGAAAGAAATTTCCTTAAATATTTTGAATTGTGTTAAATGCTTTCATATTTTTCTTGAAATGTTTTACATCTAAGTTGATGCATAGACTATGCAACTTTAAAAGTACATAATTGATGATTAATTGAATTATATATGCTACATGAAAATGATTAATTAGATACACGGGATAACCATGTTATGACATGTGGAAACTAGATGAAGATATTGGTAACATCCCCATTCCATGTAACTCTCAAAACACCCAGGAAGACATTATTACTTTGTTTCCTAGGATCCCCTTATTTCCTCTCATTGCACATCTATAATTTTTGGTGTAGTATAAGAAACTACTCTATCACCATCATAAATACTTTCACTTAGTTTAGATTCAACTTTGATGATAATATCTCTAATCATCAACACTAACTATCTCCTGTTGGCTCATATTACTTTAGATAGTAAGAAGGTCAATTAAAGTTAACATTGTAATTTCCCTAGATGGGGTGTTTAAAGTGGGACATGTTTGGGGCAACAATACTGTTATCCCATTAGGTATTAAGGAGGGTGGGCATGGAAATCACTCCTCCCCACAATCATAATGGCTTCCATCACATTTGGATCATCCTCTTATGGTTCATTACTTACATTGAGGGCATGGGCCTTTTTCTCTAGATATAGTTTAATGTCCAATTCTATTCAACAATCTTAGATATTTTATTGTATTATGTTACTATTTGTAGTTTTAGGATTCTTTAGTCTGGCCATGCCTCACCATGGGTATTGGTCATTTCTGGAGGTGGGGAAACTCTCTCCACATTGTAGAAATTACTTCTAGATTCAAACTACTTATGTAATATGCTAAAACAAAAGAATTGAATCTACTCTACTCATCAACGTAGACAATTTAATCATTCGATAAATCACAAAACATGAGACAAGATTCAATAACATATGCTTACAGATTTATCTGAGGGGAAAGCTTGCTGCTCAAAACCGCTTCCTATTTGTATATTGTATTAGATTAGAAAATAGAGAAGAAAATATAATGTGTGTTCAACCGGAACAACCTTTGCACAAGTACAATCTATCTCACTCCCTCACAAGCTAATTCTGGCTAATTCTGCTACCTGCCAAACTCTTATTTCCTTAAACTGTTTCCTTGGGAATTAACCCCCTATTAATTAGGAAAATTCCTAATTAGAACTACACAATCCTGATAAGTCCTTCTCTAACTACATGCACCACCTGTACAACTAAGAAAAGTTATACAAGTGATAGTACACTAACCTTGAACTCCAATCTCAACTAGGTAACTTGAATTGCATGCATGCATGAGTTAATTATGGATGATTTATCAGATAGCTGGTTGAACACATGAAGTTGCACCTTACTACTAGACCTCCTACTAGCTCCTCCAATAGTCGGAACTATTTAAACTAAAATTAATTCAGTTGAACTGAATTAAACTATTGCAACTAAAAATTAAACTCAACCTAGTCTCCTAAAATATAGGAACCACTCTATGTGACTCAAGTTAGGCCCTCAAATCAAATGAACTGAGCCAACTAAGTGAAATTAACTTATTTAACTCATTCTCGTTGCCTTGTGATATCGAATTACAATTTTCTCCTAATTTAATTCAAGGATAAATTAAATTAGATATTGGTAACATTCCTACTCCATGTAACTCTCAAAACACCCATGAAGACATTATTAATTTGTTTCCTAGGATCCCCTTATTTCCTCTCATTGCACATCTATACTTTTTAGTGTAGTATAAGAAAATAGTCTATCACCATCATAAATACTTTCACTTAGTTTAGATTCAACTTTGATGATAATATCCCTAATCATCAACACTAACTATCTCCTGTTAGCTCATATTACTTTAGAGAATAAGAAGGTCAATTAAAGTTAACATTGTAATTTGCCTAGATGGGGTGTTTGAAGTGGGACATGTTGGAGGGCACAACACTATTATCCCATTAGTTATTAAGGAGGGTGGACATGGAAATTCCTCCTCCCCACAATCATAATGGCTTCCATCACATTTGGATCATCCTCTCATGGTTCATGACTTACCTTGAGGGCATAGGCCTTTTTCTCTAGATCTAGTTTAATGTCCAATTCTATTAACAATCTTAGATATTTTATTGTGTTATGTTTACTATCTGTAGTTTTAGGATTATTTAGTCTAGTCATGCCTCACCATGGGTATTGATCATTTTTGAGTGGGGCGAACTCTCTCCACATTGTAGAAAATTCCTGTAGATTCAAACTACTTATGTAATATGCTAAAACCAAAGACTTGAGTCTACTCTACTCATCAACATATACAATTTAATCGTTCAAGAAATCACAAATCATGAGACAAGATTCAATCACATATGCTTAGAGATTTATCTGAGGGGAAAGCTTGCTACTAAAAGCCACTTCCTATTTCTATATTAGAATAGATCAGAAAATAGAGAAGAAAATATAATGCATGTTTATCCTGAACAATCTCTACCCAAGTACAATCTATCTCACTACCTCACAAGCTGAGTCTAGCCAATTCTACTGCCTACCAAGCGCCTATTTCCTTGCACTGTTTCCTTGGGAATAAACCCCTTATTAATTAGGTAAATTCCCAATTAGAATTGCACAATCCCTATAAGACCTTCTCTAACTGCATGCACCACATGTACAATTGAGAAAAAACACACAACTGATAGTATAATAACCTTGAACTACAATATCAACTCGGTAACTTGAATTTCAGGCATGCATGAGTTAATTATGGTTGATTTATCAAATAGCTAGTTGAACACATGAAGCTACACCCCACTGTTAGACCTCCTACTAGTTCCTCCAATAGTTGGAACTATTTTAACTAATATTAACTTAGTTTAACTGAATTAAACTATTACAACTAAAAATTAAACTCAACCTAGGCTCCTAAAATATAGGAACCACCCTACGCGACTCAAGTTTGGCTTCATTTATTATTATGGATTCCTTCATTGTATTATATTATTCCACATCTTCTACTATATGATGCCTCATCCTCTCACATGTGATTGTGGAAACCTTTGATTCTTTCTTCCTCTACTCATAAGGATCTTTATTGGAGTTGGTTTTGTTTTCTCTCTCACCCCTCTTCTTGACTACACCTCGGTTAAGTATATTTATTTCATGACACGTCTAATGCCTAAACTCATTTGGATAATGAACACCTTTCCCTCTCATTTGTCTCTTCTCATATGGTTTCTTTGTCCCATGTATCACTCCCTTCTTTCCCTTTCCCCATAGATTCTTGCTTAGTGCTTCACTTTTACTTATGCCATGGAAAGTATTTTAGTGTATTAGCTACTATGCCCCATCAATATGCTAGGATACATCATGAAGCAACCTTGTATTGAAAATAGGAAGGCTCGGGTTCCCAACAATGGGAAGAGAGATTTACTACTCGATATAAAGAGAATACTCTACAACAAGTCTAGGAAGAGATTTATCAGGGAGAGAGGGTTCTCTTTGATGAACAAAACTGCATGACTAAATCAAAGGTGTTAGCAGAGATGGATGATTTGGTCATAGATATGAGTCACTTCATGGGTTGCTACAATGATTACATGGACAATGTCGATATATATTGGTAATTAAATTTGTTGTTTGGATGTGTGGTAGTCGATAGAAATAAAACAAAAGAAGACATTCTCCTTCTAATAGATGATATGCAACTGAATATGCAATTGATTAATAACATACTCAAAAGAATAAAATCTCACATATGGCATCCTTCCTAAAATTGGTTGCTTGCTAGGCTATAGCAAAGAACCCATTCTAGTGGGGGATTTGAAATTTGATAAGTCTCAAATATGGGCATGATGTTATCCTCACCTTCAATTCTTGATTGTTTGTTTTGTTTTGTTTGTTTGTTTGTTTTCTTTTTTCTTTTTTGAACTTTTTTTTGTTTTTTGTTTTGTTTTTGTTTTTGTTTTTGTTTTTGTTTTGTTTTTTGTTTTTTGTTTTTTTTTTGTCTTTTTTTGTCTTTGTTTTTTGTTTTTTGTTTTTTTAAGAATGGCACTAGATGCCTAACATATCAAACTACATTTTATGTCTGAGGTCAAACTAAGCAAACATTTTATCTCACTAGTATGAAAATTGAAGTTATGTGTCTAGTTCTTCTAGTGCTACTCACGACAAATTTAGGTAATTTTGATGTAAATTCTTGATTTATAGGAATAGAATATTTACTTTACAAAAAGGAAAAAAAGTTAACATTAAAGTTTAATTGCAAATTTCCTTTACTATCCTCCCGTAAAGATATAAATATATTTATTTATATTTCACTTACATATGTTATTATTATTATTATTAAGAAAGATAACACTAACCCAATGTCAATATCATATTTATATTCTTTTCTTTTTGTTGTGTATATAAATTATGTCATTTTATCTTTTTTTAAGCAATTTTTATATTAGATGCACATTACAAATTTCTCTTGTTCATATAGATATATATGTTTTTATTTATCTTTAACTTGCATATAATACAATTTTTATTCATTATAAGTATTATATATTTTTAACATTTATATGTAAGGATTATGTGTATATGACAACATCTCCATCTCCATCATATATAAGCATTTCCTAATATGACAATATCTCCGTCATCCTGAGGTATTTAACACTTCACTACTTTTTGATGCAATATCTACATGCACATCTAGAAGGTAAAAAGATGGAATATGATTAAACTTCTTTTTCTTCACCTTTCTCTCTCCATCTTCATCAATAATTACTATATCGTCAAACATCAGTTCAAATTCCTCTTTTTAGAGCAATATAGTGGAGTAAGCGAGCTTCAGATTTAGATGCTAATAATAGAGAGGAAGATTCCACCTTTAGAGAGCGAGACCCAGTTCCTAGGTAGAATGTGACAAGTATAACATATTTGTATCTCAATGAAATGATCATGGTATTGTAATTTTTTGCATTTTGTTTTGATTTGATGATATCAAAAAATATTTGGATTTTATTTTTGAATTTTTCAAATTGCAAATTTTGAAAAACTAGCTTAAAACCAAGGCTTCTTAGATAAAATAATAATAATAATAATCTAATTTAAAACCAAAGCCTATCCAAATGCCAAAATAACATATGAGACCCCCTTTGTTTTGGGACAAGCGATCCTGTTAGCATACACTTCCATGTTTCCCAATAGAAACCTTATGGTTTCACATATAATAAAATTGACCTTTTATGATATACAAATATCCTCATCAAATTGACGAAGGATATTTAACTCTTACAATTATTTCCTTCTCTTTTAGGGAACCCTTCAATTTTTCCCTACGTGGGATATTGAGTTGAAAGTAACCATGCATACTAGTTTTATATTACTTTTGTTATGACAATTTTTGTTAAGAGAAAAGTGTTGGGATGGGGTCCCCTAGGATAGAATGCAATTAAATAGTCCTTTTTTGTATACAATTTTGTAAAAGATGTAGTCTTTGCGATTTGTGGAAGCAGAGCGTGTCGATGAATAAGAGTCAAAGGGGCTTAGCCCCTTGTTTTAGGTAAAGTTTAGAGTCACTTTTAAGATTCACCCATGGTCCATGGACCATGGAATTTTATGAAAGTCTATAAATAGTTGAGTCTTAGCGAAGGAAAGAGGTAACTAGATGAAAGTTAGATAGAGAATTTCTTGGGAAAAATATAAGGCAGGAAGGCTCTATTTCTTGTGCTTAGGTAGAGGAAGGACAGTCCTACAGCTAAGTGCGTGGAGACCTAGGTAGTGTTCGAAACTGAGTGTGCGAGCCCCTGCAGCTATGTGTGCAAGGAAGTTTGGTTGTGTAATCAATGAATGAAAGATCAATAAAGATAATTTTCCAAAGAATCCCTGAGTATTTCTTTTTATCTCTATTAATGTTATATATTGTTGATAAATGACATGTTTTATGAATTACAAATTAAATTTTATGCGACTGTATTGAATTTATCTTAATAATATATGGAATGAATTCTTAGTGACTTCTGAGAAGATTCTGGTCATTTCTCTTATGTTTCTTGGTGAATTAATTAGATCTGCACAAACTCAAATTTAGGATTTCTTTTTGGTGTGTGTAAGTAGGTGAATTGACTATTAAAGGTCCACAATGACTGATCATGGGCTCTCGCGAAGGTATGAAGGCCGCTTTAATTGAGTTGTAGTAACGTGCCCTAGGAGTTTATCGATCTCTGCGAAGGTAGATCCAGAGCGTTGGAAGACATCACACTAGTGTCTAGATGCATAAACTTGGTTCTTGCATCCCCGCATACTACTTCGGGTGAGACTGTAACCTATGATACGCAAGTTGTTTCCAAAAGGGCCAGTAGTGTAGGGTTTTGTTGGTTGGCACAACTAACTCTAAACCTCAGTTAGGACCCCCTAAGTTAAGAAATGGTTCCGTTACCAGGACTAGGATCTACTTGAAAGAGATGTGTGATGTCTCATTATTGGAACCCAACTAAGAAAGAAATTGAAAAGTGGTTGGATCAAAAGATTCATGAGTTCTTGATGCAAGAAAATAGGAATGCATTCATGTCAAAGGAAGATTAGTTAGACAGATATATGTATACTAAGATACACAAAATATTCTTTTGCACCTTCCCCATTGAACTATATGAGTGGTTAGCCAAGTTGACAGACGATCAAGGAAGGTGGAAGCTCAATAGTCCTATAGTGTGGACTCCAGAATTGGTACGATGACTAGAAGCTTATGAAAATAAGATCGCGTCGGCTGTTGATCACTGGCTCGATCAAACTCTAGGAGGATTTGTTATAGAATTTTTAGTTGATACCTCAGTCAGTTGTAGTGAATATTCTTCAAAGGACCGTGAGGTAAGAGTTTAATATCATTGAATACTTGGATTAAAATGTTGATATGTGAAAAATGGGTGATGCCATTACCTTAATGTTCACAGTTACGTGAAGTGGAAGATTCTTTAGAAATCACAAAGGATTAGGACCAGAGTATAGTCCATTGATTGGACCTCCTTCAAGTTGTGACGAAGGGGTGGGGTAGACTACGTTGTGCAACGCTGTTAAGCTAATCACTCAGGGGATTTCCAGAAAAAACCATCCATCCACTCCACCACCACCTACACCTCCACCGCATACACCTTCGCAGACACCTTCACCTCCACCACCACCTTTCAACATGGTGAACGCAATGAAAATGTCGATCTTCAAGGGCATAGGAAGTGAATATCCTAAGTAGTTCTGGTTTGTTGCAAATGTTGCATGGATATCTCAAGAGATCAGTGATGATAACATAAAGAAGGCACAGTTGGTGACTGCTTTGCAGGGTCGTGTGCTAACTTGGTACATAAAGTATTGCACTGATAATCCTCTTGTGACACTAGTAGAAACTAAGACAACTTTGAACAAAGAGTTTAGTAAGCCTAAATCTAACTCGTAGTGAGAGATTGAATTTAAAAAGATCATGATGAAGGTTGAGGAGATACCATGGGATTTTGATCAGAGGTTGACGTGCCAGATCATGCAGGCTAACATGTAGATCACAGATTTCCAGCATCATGACTGGTTTATTGCGTCCTTTCTACCCCATTTGAGGATCACTTTGTCCCAGTAGAAGATAGATACATAGGAAAAAGCCTTGGAGATCGTAATAAGGCTACATGCATCACCTATTCAGGGTACGAATCTAGGGGTACAACAAATCCACTCACAGTTAGCAAGCTTACACCTAAAGTTACATATTTTGAAGAAAGACAAGGAGATTAAACCAAAAATGCATGCAGAAGTCTGGTGTTTGAAGTACAAGGGCCACAGGCATGATAAAGATCATTGTTTCGTATATTAGAACTATATTATAGGAGGGGGACCAATTCCCTTGAAACCTATAGCCCCAGCAGGACCAAGCATGGGGGCTGCGTTGTGGTGCACTATTTGTCAAGTTATTGGGCAACATGCGACGAATAATTGCCATTTACTTCAGAAGTTTATTCAGATACCCCAACAGTTGTTCTATAATTTTTGCAAATCTGTGGGCCACGATGAGCACCACTATCGAACCTATCAGTTGATGATGGAAAGAACCCCTACATGCCGTATGCAAGTACAAATTGGACCTCCAGATCAAGGTGTCGGAGGTGCATGCGAAGGTTATTAGGGTTGAGGACGAGGCCGAGGAGGAGGACCTGGTAGAGGTTGTGATCAGATTATCTACTACAACTATGGATAGTTGAAGCACTATGCATGAGAATGCCAGAATCCTGCACACCCATCATGTCAATATTGCAAACAGTTTTACCATACTATAGAAGAATGCCCAATGCTAATAGCTAAAATCCAAGAGAAGAAAATCCAGCCTCAAAAATTGACGCAAAATTTACAAATTATGAAGGCTCAACCCAATGAAGAAGATCAAAGCATTATTATTGTGCTAAGAAGTTGAATGATGACTGACACTGATAATGGTAAACAAGCTGAAGAAGAGGGATGGGTCCACAAAGTGCCAAAGAAAGAAGTCAACTTTGATCTCGATCATGCTGAGGAAGCTTTTATGTAAGACAAGGAAAGCTTCGCAGAGGCCTCCACCTTAGGAAGCCAAAGCAAGATGCAAGAACTCAGTGTGCCTACAGATGTTGATCCTTCTGTACTCATGATTTTTTGGAGACTTGCATGAAAATGTGGCAAGCTGGCAAGGCTGTGGAAGACCTACATGAACTAAAAAATAAATGTGCTAGTAAGGAAAAATCCCCTAATGAACATCACACATTTAGAAAGATTGGCAAGCATAAGGCATGAAAAGGGAGAGAGATGAGGCTAACAATGCAAATCGGTGATTATGAGATGGACCATGTCATCTTGGATCTAGGGTCCGATGCGAATGTTTTATTGAAATAGACATGGGAAAGGATGGGGAGACCTGCACTGCATTGGTCCTTGATTCAGCTCAAGATGGCAAAGTAACAGAAAATCATCCCCATGGGACGATTATATGGGGTAACAATGGATATTGAAGATGCAAGTGCGGTGGAAGACTTTGAAGTTATAGAAATTGTTGATGACATTAATCCTTACCCCGCACTCCTAGGGATAAATTGGGATATTAATATGAATGGGGTCATTAATTTGAAGAAAAGAATGATGTCATTTGAAAGGAAGTCACTTAGGGTTATAGTGCCACTAGACCCTACAGAAGGGCTGTGCTATACTGAACGAGTCTGTGATTATGAAGAAAGTGACTATGAACTAGATTAGATTTACAAGATAACAGGGTGAGATTAAGACTGTATCAGCCCGATGGAAGATGGGTGGATTTCATGGGACCGAGATAATTCCTACACCTTTGATTCAGAAAAGGAGTTAGAGCATTGGTAGAATCGCTTACATGAAGTTTCTACATTGCGATGTAATATGATGATGAAGTCGTTGTGCTGTGTTTCGTCAGAGGTAAGGAAATTACCTTATTATGATGGTCTAACTGATGTAGATATGTTTTTGGATGAATTTGAGCGTGAAGTCCCTGAGGACCACCGCTTCCAAGAATTAGAGTTGGCACTACGCGCTATGCCTACATGATGGTGGGGTACGCATAAGGATAGTTTTGCTGGATGGGAAGAATACAGAAGAATGATGAAGCTACGGTTTGCGCATGCTAATACCAGAATGATTGATAAGTATAATGGAAAGGATGATCCACGCGATCACGTCGTAAAATGGACTAAGGCATGGCACAAAAAACCCCAGAAATTGTGGGTACACATATTTTATCATACCTTGGATACTATCCCCATGAATTGGTATCTTGAAACGGAGGTCCACCATGGTACTGCGAAATGGGATGTACTAAAGGAAGGGTTATTATTGACTTTCAGTTTTGAAGACAGGTTTGCAAGCATCGATGAAGTGTTGCAAGAGATTAAAACGATTATCTTTAGAAAACCGAAGGAACTTATCGAATGGAACCAACCAGACTGGAGCACCCAGTTGCGCCACGCATTGGAATGGTATAACGTGACCACTAAAGAGGGAGAAGAAGACCCATGGAACCTTAATATTCTGGAGGCAGAAGGGCATCGTGAAGTTGAAGGACCCCAAATAGAAAATTGAGGCATCTCTTCACCTTTGAAAACAAAGCAAGTAAATATTAGCACTGAAGAAGACCGAAGTACTCAAGATATTATTGGGACGATGCCACAGTAGTTATAAGTTGTGGAATTACTTCGGGAATATCAAGATCTCTTCCCCACTAATTTTTGAGACTTAAAAGGAATAATAGGTGATTTGGGTGTTATGAAGATCACATTGAATCTGGATGTGAAGCCTATTAAATAGAGGCCTTATCACCTTAATCCCAACTATAAGGAAAAGGCTCGCTAAGAGCTGGATAAGATGCTGGAGGTAGGCATCATAGAACTTGTTGAAGAGTCTGATTGGATAAGTCCGATGGTGGTTCAAGAGAAGAAACGAAAAGGCGAAATAAGGATCTGTGTAGATCTGTAGAATCTTAATGATGGATGTGCCCACCATCCATTTCTGACGCCATTTACAAAGGAAGTGTTAGAAAATGTTGGAGGGCAGGAGGCATATTCCTTTACTGATGGGTTTTTAGGGTATCATCAAATCAATATTGTGCTAGAGGATAGGAGAAAAATGACCTTCGTAATAGAGTGGGGTTGTTTTTAGTACACTGTGATGCCATTTGGACTAAAGAATGTGTTGACGATATTTTCTCGTGTAGTCATAACAGTGTTCAAGGAGTTCATTCATAAGATTCTGGAAGTATACTTTGATGATTGCACAATGTTTGGATTAGTGAAGTGCTTGTAGCAAATCTTCACCTGATGTTGGATACATGTCACAGATACCGGATAGCGCTGAATTTGAAAAAATGCATATTCTATGTTCCTTTCGGGATCTTGCTGGGCCATGTTTTGTACAAGCAAGGATTTGTGGTGGACCCTGTAAAGATTGCAGTAATTGTGAATTTGGAGGCCCCTAGGAATGTTAAGCAATTGCACGCAATGCTAGGACATATAGAAGACTATAGAAAATTTATCAAAGCTTATGCTCAAATTACTGTGCCCATGGAGAAACTACTAAAGAAGGACATGCCATTTTGTTGGGACAAAGAATGTGAGTGCAACCTAGATGTGCTGAAAGAAAATATGGTCACTGCACCGATATTTGTATTCCATGATTGGAAAAATGAGTTTCATGTACATGTGGATGCTTCTTGCATTGCGTTAGGTGTAGTACTAACACAAGTCGGTGAAGGAGAACTAGACCATCCTATAGCCTTCGAAAGTAGTAAGTTATTGAAGGTAGAGAAAAATTATTGAATGACTGAGTGCGAAGGGTTGGCCATGGTCTACTTGATGCCAAAATGCAAGAATTATCTATTAGGAGGACATTTCAAGATGTATACAAATCATTCTGCTTTAAAATACCTGGTCAACAACATTGTTTTGGTGGGGGGGGGGGATTTGCAGACGGTTGTTATTATTTTAGGAGTATGACTTTGAATTCATTCTCAAGCCCAGGAGGCTAAATGCAGGCCCTGACCATCTATCACAAATTGAGATAGGTAAAGAACCTTGTAATTTGGTGGAAGGGTTACCAAATGTGCAGCTCTTTGTAGTGGATGTCACAGATGAGCATTTTCTAGACATTATTCACTTCTTAATATCCCGTGGATGGCGCCAGAAGGATACACAAGTTAGCAAAGGAAGGAATTAGTAGTACCAATAGCTGACTTTTCAGTCATTGTGGAATATTTGTACAAAATAGGTGTCGATGAAATATTACGAAGGTATGTGTAGGACATTGAGCATGATAGAATTCTCACCGAGGCTTATTGGGAGCTACGATAGGAAATTATGCAGGCAAAGAAACTGCACAAAATATTTTACGTGTAGGTCTATGGTTTCCAACATTACATAAGGATTCCAAGGCATACTGTAAGGTGTATGATTCCTGTCAAAGAACTAGCATACCGTCGCAAAGAGATGAGCTACCACTACACCCTTAGATATCTTTGCAGCCCTTTGAAAAGTGGGCAATTGATTTTATTGGAGTAATTTAGCCCCCTAGAAAGAAAATGGGCACATGTTACATTGTCACTGTGACGAAATATCTGACCAGATGGGAAGAAGCACATCTCGTCAAGGATTCTACAGGGGCTATGGCTGAAAAATTCTTGTTCGAGTATGTCTTAACAATGTTTGGATGCCCGAAATTGTTGATGAGTGACAGGGGTATGTACTTTCTGAATGAAATGATCAATGGGTTGACTAAGGAGTTCTAAGTATACCATCAGAAGAGTACACCATATCATTCACAGGAAAATGGAACTGTCGAAGCCTTTAACAAGATTTTAGAGAACACGTTCACAAAGATCTGCAATGTGAAATAGATTGAATGGGATGTAAGCATACCTACAGTGATATGGGCTTGTAAGACTACTTGTAAGAAGCTAATAGGACAAGTTCCATTCAGATTGGTCTATGGGGTCGAAGACTTGATGCCGATGGAATACATTGTGCATAGTCTACGCATAACAACTTTGATAGATGTGGCAGATCACAAGGCTTTGGAATAATTACTTGTGTAGCTCATGGAGCTCGAAGAAGATCGATTTTTGGCAGGATTCCATCAGCAAGTATAGAAGGAACGCGAAAAAGCATGGCATGATCACCATATCAAGCTTCGCACATTCAAAGGTAAATGATCTTGTCCTGTTATGTGATAGTAAATTCACTAAATTTCTGGGTAAATTCTAGATGCATTGGTTAGGGCCATATATTGTCAAAGAAATAACAGATGGAGACACAGTTGAGCTCGCGAAGCTGAATAGGGCACCCTTCCTAGGAAGAGTGAATGGGAGCAGATTGAAGTTGTATACAGGGGATATTGCACAATGACTATATGTTAGCATGATAGTTAAGTGCTCTAGGTAGTTGCAAGGGAGCACAAGACTATAAACTACACTTCCTGGCTTGGTGGAAAATGTAGCGAGCAGGTTGCGCGGAGAGTGAAAAAGATGCAACTAGTGAAGCTACGCTCAAGAAGTTGTGCCAAAGGGGAAAGCATCACACAACCCAACAAGAAAATGACCGTTGGAGTTACTGTTCATGACTTGACAGCAAAAACTGATAAGTGGAGCTGGGTGGTGACAATTGAGGAAAACATATTTGAAGATATTATGCCAAAACATCATTTATTATCAGAATTTGGTCGGAATGGTTGGATTTGAATTCAAAACCACCTATAAATTACGTGCGCCAGTCTGAGAATTGTTCATGAATTTTTATTTATGTTGCCTATGAGCCCAATGTTTTGGGAAGAATTCCTATTATGAGAAAATTGTTCTCCCATAGCGTGAGAGTTATTTATGGAGAGAATGACTGCCATTGACCCCATTGATGCGCTGAGTTCGGGAGTAGTTGTGTCCGACGCACTAGGACTATAAGTGTCTAGTGTAGAGGTTATGCCTGCAGTGCCCATAGCGCCGAGGTCACCTAGGCCAAAGAAGACTATGGCTAAAGAAAAGTAGCTTTCTATGAAGGAAAAGCAACCAACCACAAAGGAAAAATCAAAGAAGCTTGTGTTGATGCATGCGTCACCGAGGAAGCATACCGAAACATAAGAAAAGAAGAAAAATGATAAGCAGCTAGAAAACGTAGTGGAGCTGGAAGAGGGAGCATTCTAGGGAATGGAAGATATTGATGTCAAAGGAGTGGAGCCTATGATGAGGCTTATTGACTATATCCCTTCAAGAAAGGGAAAAGCTAAGGTCATGAAGGACCCTGATACAAGGAAATTTATAGTGTCAACATCTTTGCTGCTTGAGCAAGTTGTATTCAAGGGTCCTAGGATGCTACACATTCCATTGTTAAAAATGAAATATTGGGACCTCATGGACCACATAAAGTTTCCAAACTTTGTGACTCAAAATTACATGGAAAAAATATACTTTGAATCCATGGGGATTAAAACTTTGGAGCCCACAAAGTGGGTGTGTGATGTTGAGCAGTCAAGGTTGCTCAATCTGCTATTGGTGCAACATTATCACCACACCCCAATTAATACGGTATGTGTGTGCCAACTCCTCACGCTGGTGCATGATGGGTGCCTTGGCTAGGAGAGCCTATCCCTATCATAGACATGTTGATCCATAGGATAACTAAGTCACCTTACAAAGGAATGAACCTTGCAAAAGAATTTGGAGGAGAAACAAGAGAGAAAGAATTGGCCGATAAAATCAAGAAGGAATTTGGTCTGATTAAAAAGTTGTGAGGATATTCTATCACATCCATGTCAGATCTAGAAGTCCAGTTGGCTACTTAGATCCTTGCAGGAAAGTAATGAGAAAATGCCACATGGATGAAGTTCCGACACTGGCCATATCGCTCGCATCTCAGTGCACCAAGGGGGTTCAGTACAACTAGGCCAAGTATCTGTGTCAGGAGTTCCTCACAAATTGTCACAAGGCCCAGGAGGAGAGCAGGCCATTTCATTATGTCTAGTTGTTATTATCAATTGTATTGGTTGCTTGGAGGTTGCTAGAGGATATACAGTTTCCTTTGAACAAAGAGGAATTGCCTGAGGCTACATGGTTTTCCTCGTTATGGGCCTCAAAAGATATAGAACATGTTAAGGACACAAAGATATTTTGGGTGTTGATGGAGATGGAAATGAACATGGAAATTAGCTAGATGCTAAGGTTGTCCCCCACCTTGTATGAGAAACTCTCGGTTTATGGAGAATTTAAAGTCGATTTTCCTAGGGTCTCAATCAAAGCGCGCAAAGAATCTGAGCAGAAATGGCACACATTGCCTTATATGGTGACAGACATAGACATTCAGGAAGTTGTGGGACTTTGGCCATGGGGATGGTGCAAGCCTACGGATTTGGATGCGAGAATAAGCATAGGCATAGAAGGTTCTGTTGCACAAAAATGGAAGTATGTTGCTAAGGAAGCTGCGCACACATTAGCTGTGCAAAAGAAGGAGGAGGCTACTACAACAGCTACAGAGAAGGCCCGCATAGAGGAGGAGGGCGCTTCCAAGGCCCAGGTAGGGTGTGAGCAGAAGGATGCAGAGAACAACGAATAGTTTGCTTCCCACCACACTAATGAGAAAGAACTGTCCAAACAAGGAGGAGGTGGCAGTGAAGAACAAACAACTCCTTTCATCCCAAAGAAGCACACACAAGAGTACTAGAGTGGGTAGCGAAATAAATAGAAGTCTGACAAGAAGACGCATGTGGATCCCATGGTTCTAATAGAGGGAAATCTCGATGAGGTCAACGATAAATTAGGGACACCACGGCAAAAGTGCTGCAGCAATTCGAGAAGAAATACATGTAGATTCTTGAGGGTGTTCAGAAGGATCTACGTGAGTTGCAGATCCAGGAAAATATAATTCAGGCATGTGTCAGGAAGACGAGTGGCATGCAAGCCAGTATAACATGAGGAAGGAGTGTAGTCACACAGATGGACTCGATGTGGTATGTCAGAGTCTTTCCTTTACTTGAAGTTTCAATCCACGTCGAATCAGATGAGCAATGTGCGATGCTTCACAAAGTGAAAGACATGGGACTGAAACTTGTCACGCTACCACTGGAGTCCCTTCATGCACTACATTAGGGGCTCGTTGATGAGTTAGAAATAAGAGAACAACACGCACTCACTACCATCAGTGAGTTCAAAGTCAATAATAAACAATTGTTCATCGAAAAGACTCAGGCCCTGAAGGAGTAGGAAGAGTTGTGCACACACGTCAAAATCTGGTCACATCCATTGAGCAGGCTTGGAAATCTGTACCTGAGTTAGGCATACGTAATGATGCAGAGGCTTTCACCAAGGTAAGACAATTGGTTGTTCCAGTAAACGCTTCGAAGGAGAATTTTGATAAGGTGACTTAGGTGACTTTCGACCTCAGAATGTAGATAGCTGAGCTACAATTGAAGTTGCAGCCAACTACATTGTCAAGGTGTAGGAAAAGAGGAATGTACTGATTAAAGAATCCATGTCCCAGATAGATGTCATCATTCAAGGGTGTGACAAGCTCTTCACTCAGGCACCGGGCCTCTAGGATACATTGTAGGAGGATCCTACGCTACAACAGTTAAGCACAGAGAATAGGGAAGCACATAAACAATATGATGCAATCAACATGACAACGTGGATTTTGGTGCTAGTCCAACGTTTCGTGTGCTTACGGGAAGGTAAGGAAAAGTTGCTGCACATTCAGGAATTGCAGAAGAAGTTTGTGCTCAGTGCACAGCTTGAGCCCTCAAGAGAGGAAGCCAGCTAGTTCTTGCAAACCAGTCTGGAGAAGTTGAAGGCTATGCAACAGACAAAGAGGACTACACAGCTGGTTGTAAAGGGACCAACCATAGATACACTCGTCCAAGAGGTGCATCAAGTAGTGGAACAGAGTATAGTGGAGCTACAAAAATTGGCCAAGGCATTAAGCAAACTCCGTGAGAAAGTAGAACAATAAACTCAATGACTCGAGGGTGAGTCACGATCTTTATGTTGGGGGCCTATTGGGATGGGGTCCCCTGGGGCAAAATGGAATTAATTAGTCCTTTTTTGTCTACAATTTTGTAAAAAATGTAAAGTCTCCAGGATTTGTGGAAGCGAACTGCATGCATGAATAAGAGTCAAAGGGGCTTAGCCCCTTGTTTTAAGTAAATTTTTGAGTCTATTGAATTTATCTTAATAATATATGGAATGAGTCCTTAGTCACTTCTGCGAAGATTCTGGTGATTTCTATATGTTTCATGGCAAATTAATTAGATCTGCGCAAAGTCCAATTTAGGATTTCTTTCTGGTGTGTGTAAGTAGGTGAATCACTGTGAAAGTCCCGTAAGGACTGATCATGGGTCTTTGTGAAGGTCTGAAGGCTGCTTTAACTCGGTTGCATTAACGTGCCCTAGGATTTTATTGATCTATGTGAAGGTAGATCCAAGGTGTTGGAAGACATCACACTAGTCTCTCGATGCATAAACTTGGTTCTTGCATCCCCCCATACTACTTCAGGTGAGACTGTAGCTTGCGCTACACAGGTTGTTGCCAAAAGGGCCAGTAGGGTAGGGTTTTGTTGGTTGGCGCAACTAACTTTGAACCTGGGTCAGGACCCCCTAAGCCAACAAAAGGTCATGTAAGGTGTCCAATAATAAGAAGATTATGATTTCTAGGATCAATGGTGTCATTATATATAATTGGGTGTATGCTATCTATGATGTTGGATAAATCTACCTAGGTAACCCATTTAGCTTGATTTGGCATTCATTACTACTCACATGATATACTCTTCATGAAGCATTACAAATTTTCTAAGGACGTGTTACTTAGGTTTCCCTTTGTTAGTTCATCCCTTACCATTTTGAGTTGCTTCTTGACATGGTGGCACAAAAACTTCAATAGTTGATCCTTTAAGTTCATTTGAGTCTCACCTAGGAAAATCCCACCAATTTAATCTTCACTACTTTACTACATTGTCATTTGTCTTTCCCTTCCTTGATGGCCAAGATTCCTATCATGGGTAATAAATGATCCCTTAGTTGATACCTTGACTAAGCTAGGTTAAATTGACTCAATAGACAACATCGATTTAGTAAGCACCCTTTTTTTGGTGCTATGTGCCTTAATGGCCTAGTACTTTATTATACACATAGTCCAATCACACTATTATGTTAGACCCACCATGGTGAAGAAATTTGAAAAGGTATGTATCCCTTCCATGTCACCCTAAATTTCATGTGGCATTATGGAATTAGCATGACAAGTGCCATTAAAGGCAATGGACATATGAGGCCACCATTGATTCTAAAATAACATCAGTGCATGATGTAAAATTTCAAAGTGTTGGATTTCTTTCCTTGTGACAAGTTATTGAGTCACCCTAGTATTCATTTTGTGTCCAACAAACCTTTCAAATACCTTATTGAGGTGACAAGTTGGTGTCTCGATGAAAAAAAAATTCTTGAAAGTTTTGAATTGGGTTAAATTCCATAGCCTTGGTCCTATAAGTATTTTACATTTAGGTTGATGGATAAAATAACCATAGAAGTTGTGCAATTCATGAATAATTAAATTAATCTATGCTAAGTGAAAATGACATAATAAGATACATGGAATAGCCATGACATTACATGTGGAAATTAGAGGAAGACATCGATTATTAACACTATTCATCCATGTAAGTATTTCAAGCACACCTCCAAATACATTGTGACTATGGTCGTAAGGGGTTCCTTGTCTTCTCTCCTTACACAACTATGGCTATTGGTTTAGTAAAAAAACTAGTCTCTCACCTTCATTGACCCTTACACCTAGTTGGGCTTTGATTATCTAGGAGATGATCTTTGTAATCATCAATGTTGACATGTTCCCATTGGCTCATATTCCCTCATACAATAGGAATGCCAATTGAAGTGAATGCTAGACTTTGTTCGAATTTGTGGAAATTTTCTTTGCATTCCTTTTGTAGAGCACATGATTAATAAACTTCAGCACAACCATCTTGCATATACCGTTTTTTAGAAGCTTCCTACATCCTTGTGGGAGTTTCACAACTTATTTCTTTAAATAATTTGTTAATGTAAACCTAGGTCTTCCATAGTTTCCCCATGCATTTCTATAAAAACGTAAGGTGTGAATCATTTAAGTCATTTTAATTTCCTTTAACATCTTCATATGAATGTTATTATAACTCTACATCAATTCAAGTGAAATTTAAGGTGTTTTTATGACTTTGAGCTTGTACATAAATAATATGATCAATTAGATAATTTTCAGTGATAAAGATTAATATATTGTTTCGAATATGACAAATCTATTTTTTTCTCAATGTTTTAGGTCAACAAGAGAGAACCTAATCATGTTGACGATAAATAGGGAAATGAAAGAGAAATATAGAAGCAATTGAAGAGTAAAATTAAATAATGAAAATTGGAAAAAGGAAAAAAGAAAATGGAAAAAAAAATGTAAACTATAAATCAAAATTATGAAACCAAAAAAAAAATTAAAATAATTAATTATATATAAAAAATATTATAAATAAAATAATTAAATATGAAAATCAAAAGAAATAAAAGAGGATATATATAAATTGAAAGGGCATATAAATAATTTAAATATAAAATGTTTATATTTTTAATTTATGATTATTGTGATTATTATTATTTATTTTGGATTGCAGATTACTGTGGGGTGGTTTTTGAGAAGAGTTTCGGATTTACCACAGTGTTCATTATTATAGATATATTTTATATTTACTTTTCCTTTTTATATTTATTTTTGGGTTTTTCTTGTATGGTCTATATAGAGTTGTCTTTAGTGTGATTTTTTGGAAGTTTTTTTTTGGGTTTTTATTGTTTAATTTCCTTCAAATCCAACACTAAATTATTGAAATCACAAATTTGATGTAACGTGTGCACAATTGAAGTGTCTAGGGGTTTTGAGGGCGCTCAATTTTCCACCAGATTCCAAAACCAGAAAGTTAAAAAAATTGCACTAAAAACAACTTCGTCTATATATATGTATATTATTTTATTTAATTTAACTTTGTATAATTTATTTCCTTATGTATTTCCTTATACATGATATTTTTTTGTTTCATGATACTTTAATTTTTAATTTTATGGTTGATTGTTTTTAGCATCCATTTCGTTCTTTTTAGCATCTTTTTTAGCTTCCTCTGTAACATCATATTTTTCTCCTCATTATGCCATTAGATATGACTTTTCCCATTACACATGTCGATAATGGATTTTGTAATTAAGTTAGGGGGAAGAGTGTATGGTATGTATCATATGATACACAGTCACTGTAGCCAAATTTGGTAATTACCATATGCCATACACAAAATACAATTATCCTAAATCAGCAATTATAGGGAGGAGTGTACTGTATGTATCATATGATACATAGTGATTGTAGCCAAATTTAGTAATTATCATTCCTGGACGCACAATACACTTATCCTAAATCAATGATTACCCATTCTTTTCGTTACTCTTGCTATCATTTTTTTTAATCAATGTAACTACTTGGAAATCATTCCTCATAGTTATTATTTATGATTGAAAGCCTAATCCATTGAGAAGGTAACCTCCCATTTCCAAATTTCTGCTGAGTGATATTCTCTACCCAGTTTTTGTATTGACCAAGTGTGGCCCTCATGTCATTATTATTTTTTTGTTCCTTTATTGTTTGGTGATTCCTTGCTATTTTTTTTAATTGTTTTTTATTAATTTTTTATTATATTTTTTAACAATGAATTTTAGTTCTTTGTTTAGAATATTAAATAAATAAAATAGATGTAACATACTAAAAGAACATATGCTATTAGTATCACTACTCTAAAGTTTCAAATATGAAATATCGCAAAAATATATTGTTATACGTTTATTTATAACTTTTGGTAATTTATTGTGTGGAAAAATAAAGATAAATATTTATTAGATTCAATTAGGGGTTGAGCTTGATACCAAGTGGATGCCTTAGTATTAGAAAGATGAATATCAATTTTTTTGTTGAGAAACATAAAGTGGTAAATGAAATTCAAATGAAAAAAGTATCGATATATATTAAATGAATAAAAAAAAATACTTGTACAAATTAAGCATTTTGGTAACTTAATAGTGTGTAAATTCTAAAAT